>JABASI010004593.1:0-13772 GCA_019776505.1 Tomocerus nigrus | reverse complement strand
CTACTTCAACTTTCTTGCTGTTGCTTTCTCGTGAGTACAGCGTATAACACTTACACTACTTACTTTCTTAGTTAGGTATGCGCTGTACTACGAAACTCATTGTCTATCGTATTACGAATCTCAATTCTAAGGTTAAATGCAAAAGCAAAACTCATCACGCTAATATAAAATACAATACCTACCTGAAAACTCTTCAAATAAATAATTATGACATTTTTTTGCGTAAGTCTCCCAAACGAAATTATTCGCTTTTACAACGTCTGTGTCTCCTCCGCAGCAATTAATTGCTAATGAATTTTAGGTTTGCAATTAGCAACTAAACTATTACCTAGCTATAACATAACTGCACTGTTACTTATAACTTTATACTTAATAATTTACGATGGTCATCTACCTGTACATCAATGTTTTCCCAAATGGGAACACAAATTCGGTCATCAAAAGGATGTAAATCGGCTTTGAGAAAATCACGACGATAAAACTAAATAACAAACATTTTTTGACATTTCAATACACCTTCAACAGGAACTAGGCGTAGCAGAAATTACCCCTGTTGGTATAAAAATAAAATAAAATCTATACCAGACTCTATATATTCATTTGCTGCTTTCGTCATTACTGTTTTATATCATTGCAATTACTCTCCTCATCAGTATGAAAGGAGGGTAAGACTGGTAAGAGACAGTCTTGTACTATCTGCACAAGAACTAAATAAATACAGTCTGCATGGATTTAAACATGAATTTAGGAAAATAGCAATGATGGAATTGAGAATAATCGTGGCGCATGTATTTTGCAAGTCAATGTTCTAGACATTTAGTAGTTTGCGGAAAAGTTTTTACGTCTAGGCCTAGTCGTTTGAGTGTTTTGGACTTGGCTATTCGCATTTTTATTCGCAGAGTATAAAATAGAGTGATACAGTGAATATTAGTGATAAAGAGGGGACTGCGGTTCAGCTGAAGTGAAGCGAGAACCGGACCGATTCCATTCGGCTCCTTTGGCCACGGTGAAAAGAAGCAAGGCTGTTGCTTTCTTGGCATGGAAAGACTAGGTAAGTAGGTAGTAGCCAAAGCGGACGATGCGAAGCAACCAACCAACCCACTAATAATAATGTTCTTGACTAAACAAAGTAGGAATTGTGTGGAGGGAGAGTGCAATGTGACTGTAGTCATGCCATGTTCTGTGAATTATAGAGAAAGGACTGTGGAGAGCTGAGAATTGTGTACGTGTGCGTTTGTCTTATGCTACTGAACGGAATTGATTGACCGCATGGTTAGTTCGGTGTCTTACTTTCCCTGCTTTCTCCATCTGAAGGAAGTGCAAGATAGAGTGGGGGAAAGGTGAGGCTCAACTTCCAAATAATATTTAGCCTGTCAAATATGCATACAGTTATTAGCCGAACTTTAACCAAAGGAAGAAATGAGTTGCGGGGAGTCAGTGTGTGTGAAGCCTTCAAATCAATTAACACTGCATTGCATGAATAGCCCTTGCTCCTTGCAATCAATGCACTATACAACTCACAAAACAACTATTTAACCACGAAATTAACTGTCGTGAGTGTATTAAGAACCACTATATTAGGGAAACAGGTAGTTTAACATGAAGGTGAGTTCATTCGTGTTAGCCCTCTCTCTAATTGCTAGCTATATACTCAAATGTATGTCTACAATCTACTACTACACTACTTATTATGAATTCAATATCGCTTTAATTTTAATACAATCTCTTTCATTTTACGGGAATTTCATTTGCTGTGCATTGTACGATATCACTCACTTGAGAGCATTTAAGTAGGTAAGTCTCTAGTAAATATGAAAATATCAACCAACAACCTTATCTATGTCACATTCTACGAAGCGGTAATGTGCACTACTCTCCCGTTCCCTTTTTGTTTACGAGAAAAGCAGTAAACAACCTTAGGGGTTGCGTATATTATATTATTATGAGAGGCATGTGCATGAATAGTTTCTAAGGTAGATTGCTCCCTTTTTTCCTCCATATAATAATATATGCACAGGAGTCGGATATATATACAAAGTACTTAGACGGAAGAATGTTATATTCATCCCATCATTCTCGCTTAAAAGTTTCCAGTAGTCTTGTCATGTCTGCTAGAGTTGAGTTGAGTCATTTCTTTACACTTTCCCTATACGCTTTCACCATAATAATAATGCGGAGAGTTGACCATGCAATTCGTAGTAAGTTACATACTGAAAGTTTATGTTGACTTTAAAATTTGGACCACTAGTAAATAGCAGCTTGTTTGAATTATCTACACTCATACATATATGATTGCATGCATAGAGTCGCATGTTAAATTTATGTAGAATCTAACCTTGCAAACATTTACTTTTGTTGTACTTACTCATTAGCTATGACTGGCGACTAGCGCAGAATACAACACACAAACTAAGAGAACGCGTTAAATTTCTCGTCTGCCTCCACAACATTTTTCAATGAAATGTCAACGAAAAGCTCCTAAATATATTGTAAAAGCTTTTTCGGATCTAATCTAATAACACATTCAGCGTAGCATGCTACACACTATAATGGCGGGGGGAACAAGATCTTTACCATAAAATACATAATACTTAAAACACTATCAATAGTTAAAATAGGTCAAAGATCAGCTTAAATAGAAAATGGGTCGCTGAATTTTGATTTGACGATGGCGAGGACGGAAATAAGTGAATAAATATTAGCTAGTGCTTTTGTATATTAATTTGACTTACTGGCTCCACATGGCATCACGATCATTCTCATGCTCTAAGTCGAGAGATCGTGCCTCTGAAAGATCTGAAGGGCCGCCTTTGATGAGAACACATTTCTGACGAAGTTTACCCATGTAGACTTCGAGAGCGAAGAGAGCAAAGATCATTAGGCAGAAGAGGGTAAGCGCCATAACTTCCAACAACTGTACCACAGAGCTGAGCAATGCATTTATCATCATTCGCAGACCTGTAATAATTTCAGGATAAAATTAAACAAAACATGATTTATATTTGCATTAAATATTCATCACTACATGGACTGAGATGTCTGGTTGCGGGAGCAGATTGCAACTAACGCATATTAAATATTTAGCAGAAACTAAACAGGATTCATTCAATCGTTAGTCAATCTTGACATTTCATTTTCTCTGCACGTCGAACAGCAACGAGGCTCCTTGTCTTTCAATGTTAGACTGTGCCGAGTTGTTATGTAGTAGTAGGTAGTAGTGTAGTAGTGATTAGTGAAACGTAAAATTCATGAATAGACCCGTAGTGGTCTAGACTCATGTGTACATGCACACTAATAAGTAGAATCTATTGATTGAATAGTAAATGTGTTTACACACACGATGGAAAGACTGAGTAATAATAATGCTGTGTACTAAAGTGGGATATTCTATGCCAATATAACACAAAACATTCGTTTAACTTAACAACTACATGTTAACGCTCCTACTAAATAATATTTCTCAGCACACTGCTTAATCATATGAACAAGATAACACGTAGGTAATGTAATCGACGGTATAAATACTCCTATGCCGGCTCCAATACGGAACACCCTTCCCGGATCCATACATGTATAATGTAGTCACTGTGTTCTTATTTAGCAGCTCTTCTTCATTTTTTTATCCGTGTCATGCCATTCATATATAGACGGGTAATTCGTGTAACACGTACGATAAATTATAACCGAGTGTTCACTATCGCCATTTATGTGCTGTAAACACATTTATGTATATATAAGGAATCTAGTCGGAATCGGGACAAAAGAGATACATATAATATTAGTAGTAGCTATATAGTGTAAACGGATCTTGTTTTAAGGGTATAGGAAGGAACGAACATATGTGCGTAGACTAGTATTTATAAACAGACGGTGAATCCAATGAAGACGAGACACGCAAATGGCAAATCAATGGTGAACTGGTTAGGTCGCTCTCTCGTCTGGTTACTTCTCTCTCTTCTCTTGTGCTACTACGTGAGCGAACCACGATTGGGCTCATATACTTAATAAGGCTCGAGTTTTTAGGCATTTGACTTGGATTCCTTCATTTCAGCTGACGTTGCATGGTTAAGCTGGAGGATGGCGATTTCGTTGGACGTAGCTGCTGTGTTGCATTACATTGTGAAAGGATATGACTGCTACCACGAGTACGATCGAGTAGAAGTGAATTGAAGGGAGCACAGGAGCAACCCGAGGACTAAAAGAAAGTAAAGGAAACGGAGAAAGGATAAAAACCACGAACCTGGTAGAATAGATATTGTCTTGACTGCTCGAAGCACACGAAACGTCCGAAGCACTTGTAAATTATTGGCTTCTTCACTATTTTGACTATCTTCACTACCACTTGTCATTATTATAGTTACAAATCCTGAGGTCACCACTACAAAGTCTAACACATTCCAAGTATTCCTTAAATATGAATATTTATTAAGCACTAATCCTTTGGCGATTATCTTGAGAATCATCTCCGTAGAATATACGCCCAGAAATACAAATCTGTGGGAAGGCAAGAAAACTTGTGTAATTTATGAGACATCAATTGCTTTATCTTAGGTAGACTTTACGACTTAAGGATAACTAATTACACTACTATTTCTAGTAATAGATAGCTAAGTATGTGATGCATTAAATTATATGTGTCCTCTTACTATCTACTGTACTATCTACTACTTATATGTACTTAACTATACAGAGTGGCTAATTTATTTGAAAACTTACTCGATCTGGTCAGTCTCTTTGTCGTAAGGTGGGGGAATCTTACGTCCTTCATCGTCAAATTCGTTAGTGGCCATAGCTAGAGTAACACAGTTGGCCAGAATGGTCAGAATTATCAAGATGTCAAAGTAGCGATGAGTGATGATATACACGGCAAGCTTGCGGAACGGATTTAAAGGGCCAAACACAAACAAAGAATTGTCGGATGAAAATCGGTACACATAGTGCTTTTTGAACTTTTTCGAAATCACACAGAACGTCTAAAAATAAAAAAAGTCAAGATTTAGTAAACATTCCATCAATAAACTATACATCATGTCTACAATGCATAAGCTAGGTGAATTCCAGTTTACATATATTCATTCCCTTATATTAGACGACACAGTACATTATTTCTGCATTAAAAAAACTGTTTAAAGAGTGTATTAATTATAGGGCAATAATATTCTTAGTAGGTAACTCCATTTTTTGCTTATAAATTCTTAGAATTTTACAGACCTTTTTCCTAGGGCTAGTTGTGTCTTTAAGAGTGGTAAATATAATACCTGACAGGGGAGTATATAAGGGAGAAAGTCTCTGGTGAAAGTGTGGTAAAAGCTCTGGAGAAAATACTAACCGGTGCATCAGTGTCAAATGCATAGACACTGCAATAAATATCTGTCTGGCTCTACGTACACTTAGTTTTTGAGTAGATCTTCATATAGGATCCTCCTAACGCGTACAAGGTGAAGGAAGTTGAGCCACTAAAGGCCAGGCACTACTACTCGCCATATGTCCCTAATGTAGGTACACGGCTGCATTTCTTTTTTACTTACGTTAGTTAACATTTTCAGTTACATTAGATAATGTTGCATTAGATGAGGGAAGTTTAGTCCCCATCCCATCGCCTCCTGCTCCCGACTGATAGAAGGTGAGCTGAAGTCAAGTGAAATGAAATGAACTGCAGTGACTCTAACTGAAAGTAACTTAGTGCAGAAAATAAGCTAAGTGCACAACACACTCGAAAGCTGAGAGGAGACAGGGAAGACAGCTAGCTCTATGCCCACATAATACAACTATGTGCACTGTACAGGATTTGTCATACTTGTTACAATTCCATTTCAGTGGCAGAAACAGACAGGCAGGACCATAAGAGGAAACCAAAGACCTTGGCTAAACTCTCTTTTAGGAGAGAGATACTAGCACTTTCTCTCTCTCTCTCTCTCTCTCACTACACACACAAACTATAGTTACAGATACACATATGTACACAGGAGCATATTAAATGTATTTACGTACCTAAGTTGAATGGCAAATCCCACCAACGAACCACGGAAGCCTTGCATGATATGAATTTGCTGGATAAAACTGGAGCAAAGCACAGCGGACCCATATGTTTTCTCTGCCTTATTTGCCATTTATGGGAAACAAGTTAGACAAGACGCGAAACGTCTGCACTCTCCTGATCTACTCCACTCACGCTCACTCCTCTACTCCACTATTTCCCCACATTTCTTACTCCATTTCCCTTCACTCTACAAACTTACAAGGGAAACTTTTGTCTTACGCACTCGTACCTTTTCGTGTCTTCTAATTATTTATTTAGCTATTTGAATTGTATGGAAAATTATGCAAGATGAACACTGTTATTAAATACTGGGTCAGGAAGTTAACATTTAGAATTCATTTTTATCTAGAATACCACTACCACTACCTACGTTTTAATTTATTGTAATGTTCGCTTTTTCTAAAGCCTTCTTGTGCAATTTGGGAAATTGCTTTGTTGCAGCAGTTTAAAAAGTTTTCAAAATGTAATTGAATACATTCATATTTTCTGAGAGATTACAAATGCTCTTCTGACAGTTGTGGAGGAGTTGAGTTTCAAATTCAAGTGCTCAAATGTCTAAAGTCTAAACTGTTTTGTGTAAAGCGAGGCGATCGCATCAATGCATTAGTTCAATCTACCTATTTATTGTAAGCACTATTATTTGGAGAGTAATATTTTTTTCTGAAAAGTATCGAAATAAGAAAAATTGTGCTAGTATATTTTTTGCTTCATTTATTTTTAGGTTCCTTTGTCATCTAAACTGATACAGAAGGGAAGAGACAGAAAACAGACATGGCTAACCACAACCAAGAGAGACCTGTTAGGAGAGTAATACAGATACAGGATCCGCAGATAATCTTATAGAACTATAGAACTCTTTTACTTTAGTTTTACTTAGTCGCTCAGGTAGTTATTTAGAGTTACTTAGGTTGTTAGATCTTTGTTGAGAAAGTGAAACCAAGACATGACATAAGGGAAATGTCTGCCACTACCAAGTACCAAGCAGTAGGTATCCGCTATATTATGTAGGAGAGAAAACATAACACACCAACTTGCCTCATTACTATTATGTACCTGAATTTACATAGGAAACTATAAATATGTGCTTATGCTGAGTATAGATAGGCATTAGGGATGTACTACATGTAGAGTGTGTGTGGAAGGGAAGCCCATAATTTCAGTTATGTTAGAGTTATATATTATTCATGTATGTAGACAGACTCCTGCTCATTCAAGATGAAGAGATTCATATATGTGTACTGCCCGTGCACTTTAAATACATTATGCTATGCACAGTGAGCTGAACTTAGTTAGTTTGGAAAAGTAGGATGATACATACAAGAGCAAGGCATTTTCCCATTCCTCATAATACAAGACACTCTCACTTCCCCAAGTATGAATCAGAGTAACTCTGTCAGTTTTACTTACACTTGCTTGACTTACTTAAAAAGAACATATTTTTCACTCGTTTACGTCCAGAATCTACCACAGGAGTCTTGGCTAACGAACTCCTTTCTTTCTCTTTTCCACTCTCCGTAATTCAGCCGACGAAATTAAAAATGGAAAACTATGGGGCCGTCGGAAATAAAACGCCAACAAAATACCCTTCCTCTCAGGGCATAAAAAATTATCCTCGTCGTTTCTGCACGTTCCTTGATTCAAGCAAAGCAAAAAAGGTTTTCCACAGCTCAGCCAACCGTAGACATCAGCCTTAGCCTTGAGCAACGAGTAGAAAGCTAAGGCTCCACATTATTGCCTCTATCTTCTATACAAGCATAGCATCTGTTCTAAAATATACATTGGCCGCGTGTTGTGCACGTACGATAAGAACACTCTGATCAATTATTAAGCTTGAGGTCGGGACTTAAAGGTTCCTCTAACCGTTTAACCTTTAGTTAAACTTCCGCACATCCACTGTAACTAATTGCAACTACCATACTATAGGCACATTTAAATCTTTAATTAAACAAAATATGCTCATATACTTGAATACTTCATGCACTCTGTTGCTTGTTCCTATTCCAAATAACTGCAATAATCTGAAATTTTAAAGCATCACAACAGAAATCCCGAAAAGGTCAGTCTTAATAATAGATTCATACTTTCCAAAAATGATTTTAAAGGTTTTACTAGATGCGAGCGAATATTCCAAAAAACTCTACAAATACCAATATAGAATTGGCAAATAATTAATTTTTTCTACTAACATTCCAGATAAATGAAATGGCCACACTTATATTAAATCAAACGCAATCAACGGATCAATTAACTATTTATTCGCAGATATATCGCCATTCTTTAGCGCAAGTATACACAGGCAGAACCATGCTCAGTCATAAAAAAAATAATTTGGCCACAAGAAGAAAGTAAAAGGGGTCTGTACAGTTATAGTCGTTACCAAACTTTTCTGCATAGTTTTGAAATGTTCATAATGTAAAAAAACGATACACTTAATAATTCAAATAATTAATTTTTTCTACTAACATTCCAGATAAATGAAATGGCCACACTTATATTAAATCAAACGCAATCAACGGATTAGGTACCTATTTAAATAAAATTAACTATTTATTCGCAGATTTATCGCCATTCGTTAGCGCAAGTATACACAGGCAGAACCATGCTCAGTCATAAAAAAAATAATTTGGCCACAAGAAGAAAGTAAAAGGGGTCTGTACGGTTATTGTCGTTACCAAACTTTTCTGCATAGTTTTGAAATGTTCATAATGTAAAAAAACGATACACTTAATAATATTAATTACTGTGCACCAATTCACCAGACTATTCATAGTCAGTTGGCTCTAAAAGGTTAGGTACCTATTTAATTATGCAAAAAAGAGTGTAATATCAAACCAGAAGAACAAGTCAAATTAAGAAATTCAAAGAAGCATGGTTTATAGTGATTTATTTGGTTGGTAAAAAAGTAGTTTGGTGCAGGTATACTTCCAATTCCAATTTATGTAGCTACAAATGTAGAAGGTGGGAGGACATAATATGAAGTACGTCTATAAGTATCCATAAGTAGTATTGTGGGGTATTGTTTCGATGAAAAAAGGAGGTTTCAGTTGGTTGTGAACTTGGGAGTTGAAGTTGAGATTTGAGATGGTAGGAAGGATATAACAATAGGAAGACTTTGTCAAAATATGAGGACTAGGAGTTAAAAGAGTGGGTAATGTGATGAAAGTGTGACTAAAAAGACAGCATTAACCGAAAATAAGATGAAAGGGGGAAAGATGGAGAGGATGTCGTGGCAAATGGGATTTATCATCATAAGAACTTAAAGTGACTGATGGATGAGGATGAAGAGAGAGAGAGAGAGAGAAAGAAAGAGAGAAAGAACGAGGTGGAGAATAAGTGAAGGAAAGTAAAGTAAGGCAGGAAATATAGGACGCCGACTTGGATTGCGTTGACGATTTAAGACGGAAAACTGACGATGAGCAGTCGAGTTGAGTCGAGTCGAGGGAAGGGAAGTCTAGTCGACTGAACTAAACTGAAGACAAAGTCACAAAAGACTCTCATTGTGCATACATATATCTAAACTGTGTAGTCGGGAAGCAAAGGTACGTCCTGTCCTGATAATGCAATAGAGAGGAGAAAATAAGTCAAGTCAAACTAAAGCATAGGTAAGTGGTTGTGCCTTTCTTTACAATCACTTTAACTCGACAAGGTAATACGTAAATAGGATACATGAGCAAAAAATCGTGACTTTCACCATATTTTTTCTCTTTTCGTTAGTCTTTCGACGACGAGGCTTCATTGCTGTATTGTGTATGCTGAGATAGTTAGTTATTTCTTGCCAGGCAGAGGCAGGCAGGCAGGAAGTCATAGAAGACAAGGCACACTTCCATACTCTAATGGCAACATACATGCATAGAGCTACAGATATAAATGCCTTCTCTGACTATACAGTTAAGACGGATCAAAGAGCCTCACTTATTCTTTTCGTTTAAATTCCATGCATCACATCCTCTTCTCTTCACCCTAAACTGACTTAGGACTTTCATCCTACCTCTGCCAAGCATCACCTCTTCGTTTTGTCACGTCACGTCAGGTTATGTCACACCGAATCACCTTACATCCCCATCCCCATCAACTCTCACATTACTTACTACTACATCGTCTCCATTGAAATTTTCCGAGGCTTAACTCACCTCTATGTCCTTACAGCATTGTTTAACTCAATATTATACGTAGCTTCACATAAATATGTATGCCCTATACACACAGATCACAAAATTCGGAGGCGACACACTTTCTCCGACAACGCTAATGGAGTCATATACCATGAATGGAACTAGTACATATAATATAGACTATGTAGATACATAAGTTATGTTGTTAGATGCTACACGTTCATTAAGTCCGTGTAAGGCTAAAGGCTTTACATGTTTATCTGTTATACTACTACATAGAAGGGAGAGAGCGAGAGATAGACATGCATAAATACACTGTCAAAGTCCTTATTGGTGTAGAGAATGCTAAACTAACATCGAAAATCGGCTCTAGTATGACTTAAGTATTAACGTAGCGGTGAATGATACGACATAGAGACAGGAGCGTGAAGTAGACACACCCACAAATGGATCAGTGACGATTTCATCATTTTCTAAGCTTATGGGATGCAAACACCTGCCAAATTTACCTTTTATATTATACATCAGCTACAGTGTACGTAGATTGTAGGTAACTAGCTACACCTAGAATTCCCAACACAATAACTGGTGACGGATTGAACAGAAGACTGGTTTATAGATTAGTATAAATATAACATGTAGCTAGCTAGCTGACTGTAGTAGCTCGACTAACACACATAATGTAGTTTACTGTCTGCCAAGTCAACTGAACTCAGGAATCATGTTTATCAGATTCCCCTTTTTTTATCCTTACGCTCTCTGCCTCGAACTTACACGTTGACTTCCATGCATGTACTTTATGTTCATGTACCATAGCCTAGTGCCATACTTACTCAATACAATTTACGTTACAGTCTGTCGGCTCCTTTTTGACTCAACTAAATATCCATATTATGCTATACCTTGAAATGTCCTCGACTTCTCATATTATATCTCTCTCTATTTATTATGTACGGACAGATAGATAGTACTGGCTATACATAGTGCTATGGGCTACTATTTTATTTTCATAGTTTTCCTATTTCCCTCCTGTTGGCCCATTCACACGTGCAGTTTCACACATACATTTACTAACCCAGTTTGTCGCATCACCATACTAAACTTCTGATTGAATTTCCTGGCAGAAGGAATGAGAGGGGAACCAAAAGTTAGATTCTACGCAAAACAAATGCTATGACCATTTGAGAATTGTTTTACTGCAAAAGATTTCAAGAAATCTTTCAAGGCAGTTATGATATTATGACTTCACGACCCTTCAATTCACATGAGACGGAAAAATGAAGGAAGTGGCCTGACTGACGGTACCTGTCACCCACCAAAAGTCAAAGCTAACAAATAGTAACTAACAGAATATATGTAAACTATAAACGTACAGTTATGTTATGTATGCAACATGCCTGAACGATAAACCTGTAAAAATCTGCACCTTATAATAATATAGAGAAAAGACTATCAAACAAGTACCTATGAAAAGGAATAGCGAAATGAAAGTCCAGTCCAATGACCTGTATATCTTCCGTGTCTGAATTTACTTCCATTCTTCCCCCTCTCTACGTATGCACTACATAAAATGCATCGAGGAAAAAGAATCTTCTTATATGTAGCCACGAAAACACTTTTCCTAGACTTTTACTGAATTTGAGATGGAGGACGCCTTTAAGTCTCTCCAGGAAATTTTTCCACCAACTTGAATTCACTAATATTATTTCCATGTTGTAACAAATACCCATTGACTATCCGGCCGCCTACAATTTCCTTTTTAACAATCTCCTCAGAGAACAAAAAGAAAGCTTTAGCAGCGGATCAGAATGAGAAATATCGTGCTATATAAACTGACTCTATAGAATTATAAGGAGATATGTATGGCAGATAAGGGTATATAAAGTGCCGTACGGTAATGTAAGTGCCTAAATAAGGTAATGTAATATAAAGTAATGTAATGCAGAATGGAATGTAACTCGATCCAACACATACTACGCTAGTAAGCTCTAGCAGAATGCAATAGCTTTGCAAACGAGGATACAAATACAAAAGTAAGAAGATCAGGCTGGAGATAAAAGGAAGTAGAGAAAATGAGTCGGGCCTACACTGAGCAAAGCAGGTGAGGGGAGCTACATTTCCAGAATAAATACACGTAGAGAGTAGAGAGAGTCAAGGAAGACATAGAATGGAATTGGGTCCGGATAGATAAAACTCGCCAAATGGATAGAGAATATGAAAAAGATAGAAATAGAGAGAGAGACAACATTGTACACATGTTCCATTGCTAGATGAATGACAATGAGAAAATAAGGAAAAAAAGTCTTCTCTTATTGTTAGCCTGTATTACTCTTCCACTAAACTATGTAGGTGGTATTGCTCTTCAACTCTAGCTCTGCCCTTTCTCTCTACTATAACTTCATACTTGTTTCCTTCGAAAGCCATTCATGGGAAAAGGGATAGCACATTCATGGCATATAATCCCTAAATATCAAAGAAAACTGCACGAAACCTCTGCCTCAGCACGTTATAGCACTTAAACTCTGGAATTTATATTTTAGCAATAGGAAACAAGTTAAAGTGGGATAAATAGTATGCAAGACCTGCAAGAGTCGACGACCAAAGCAACTTACTCCATTACTCACAGACAAAATATAATATATATGAAGGTGGATACCTACCAGAGCTGTGCTGTAGGTATATGAGCGACAAGAGGAAGAGCAATGGAGAAGGGCACATAACAGAAGGCATTTTGTACCACCTTGAGTGTTGTGAATAAAAGACGTAATGTTTCTTTCGACTGAGATGAATTTTAATGCGAACACTTCCATTTTCTACTTCCTTCCCCTAAAAGAATCCAAACTGCCTATTTTTCTTTGCGAAACTTCTATTGCTAGTTTTACATTAAATATATATGCAATGGTATACGGAGAGCCAGCTATAGACATTCCTTATACATTTAGGAATGTAACAGGATGATTTTCAATTCAGTAGTGTGTTTATCCATTTTCTACAATTGTCTTCACTCTATAGATATACAAAGTGAATTGGGTTATTAAAATTCATATAGTCGAACTCAGACATTGCTATTTTCCAATCGGAAAAATAGGGTTGACAGAATCTGAAAAGAGATATTATACTACGTACGCCGTACGGTAGCAGATATCTTGCGTAAGATATGCACACTAGCTATCTGTCTAAACATTTTTTAAACGCATACAAACATATGCGCAGTGCCAAA
The DNA here is from genome assembly GCA_019776505.1 of Tomocerus nigrus. Classification (NCBI taxonomy): domain Eukaryota; kingdom Metazoa; phylum Arthropoda; class Collembola; order Entomobryomorpha; family Tomoceridae; genus Tomocerus; species Tomocerus nigrus. Next base: position 400 of record JABASI010004593.1, on the reverse strand, counting down.
TTGTTTTTTATCTGAAAATTCTAATACACTTTCCTATATAATTGCAGATGCAGTTTTCCACGTTCGCGTTCTAGTGAAATGCTCAATTATATTTTAATGTCAAAAATAATACCAGAAAGACAGTCATAGTCATATTCTTCAAATGTGAGTATTCACAAATAGCCTGATTTGCAATAATGTACTATAGAGGTGTACTATCTGATACCCACAAAAATGAGCACAAATTATATAAAGTAGAATGCAAAGTAGCAAAATATTATGAAGAAGAAAGATAGCTAATTAATGGGTTCTATAAAAACCCACATTTGTGTGTTGACAATTCGATATTTCTTAGGAAAGTTACTAAGATCTATATAATATTTAGACTAACTGCCTACTGAGGTCCCGTTGAAAGTTATAG
>JABASI010004592.1:0-13772 GCA_019776505.1 Tomocerus nigrus | reverse complement strand
GTGAGACAATCTAACAAGTATATAAACGGGGCACTCTTAAATATATAGATGCAATATGATATGTAGATTTCTCTCTATAATTTCAATAGTTACACTGGTAGGCAGCTACTATATATATTTCTTAGTTATTATTTTCGCGAAGGAACCGTTCTGGACTTCGTTTAGAGAGCCATTAATAAATCATGCTATAATCTGGCATTTTTCGTACTGGTCAATTATTTCAACTGGTTTTTTCCATGTTAAAATGAACAAATTAAAAACAATTGTAATGGAGAGGCCTTCTGGCCTTATCAGGATACTCTAATTCAAATAATTGACCAATCAAAAAAATCCAGATTACAGAATGATTTATAAATGTCTCTCTAAACACGGAACACACTGTTGCTTTAATAAATGTTTCATCGTGAAAATCTTAATTTACACCTTTTGCCAAGTTCACATTCTCTCCTTTATTCTCAATCAACCATTTTAATTTGAAACGTGTTTTGGCCAAACTGCAGTAGACACCGATCGATATTCTCTTTTTACTTTTGTATCAATGATATATTATTTTATTATCTTATATGAAATCAATGGTATATTCAATATAATATTCGAGTAAATAATAAATAGTTTACTACAAGTTAAAATAAGCGCATTCAATGATAACTGAATATTTTTACGTTTCTGTCTTTGGTCGGGTTTCGAAACATTGCTTCAGCTTTGGGTGATTGTGCACAGCATCACTAAGTTTTACAATGGCCGGGAAGTCCTTTGACAGGTCCATTTTCAAGGCGCTACCGAAGTTGTAAACCATGTGAATTAAATATAGATCAGCATATTTTAGACTATCACCGACAAGCCAAGTTTTTCCATTCTTTTCCAGAATATCGTTGAATCTTTTTAACGGGCAGGACTGTCGACTTCGAAAAACGTCTTCTTTAATTCTCGGCTTTCGTAGGGTCAGCTTGTGTTGCCTGGAACATTGATAAGGTCTCTGTACGAAGGCACAATAAAATTTTATATTCGTATGTTTTATAATTTATATTGGAAGAGTATTTGCCACAAGTTTTTTATACTTTAAAAATAACTTTTGAAAAATGAATATTATATTTAAATACTTTGAAAGTAGTCTTTGACAGCTTCCACAATTTCATCGGTACGAAATTGCTCATCATCGGTGTTTCCTGCAAGATTGTATTTTTTTGCCAAATGTCTGGAAATGGCATAAAAGATTGACCTTTTTGCTGTCCATCAATTTCCAAAACGGGCACTTGTCCCCATTCCAATCTCAACTCTGTAAATAAATAAAAATTAATTAATACTAATTAATATTGGAATAGGAACTCCTAAAAATTAGAAGTTAACAGATCCGTTATAATAATAAATAATAAATAAAAATACTAAACAATAATAAAGGCTAGGTAAAAAAAACATGTTTATACAGCACAAAAAAAGCGTACACTGCACCATTTCAAAGAATTGTAAAGGAAAGGCCGCAAATATTTAAAATACCTTACCTTTTTTCTTTTCAGGTGTCAAAGTTCCGGTAGGAATTCGCACATCCTCGAATGGTACACCTGCATGGGTTAATATCAAACGAACTGGGTCTGCAAGGCCACGACCTTTTAAAATAGGTAAGCTTGTATTCTGGCATGTTGAAAATTGTAAAATATTTTCAGAAAACCTAAAAAATGCAGTAGAGGTTATGGTGAAATCGAAAGCAACGTTTGTCTGGCAAAATTCTCAGAAGGGTTAAATGCTGGTAAATACACATTGTTTTATACCAGACATGTCGCTTTATTTGATAATGATAACCCATTTGTAGAAGTATTGAAGATAATGAGTTATGTAATTTATGTTGGATATATACATCATTTTTATTAGTCTAACATGGACAACATCAATCAGTGTATAGGAAATATTCAAGTGTAAATACCCAACATTCACTACGTAAATGTATAACACTGCGCACACCATGACGATATGTATTGCTATTGTAGTTATATTGTATATGCTACCTACTTTATGACAAATACAACAACAGCAACCATGACAAATGAATGAATGCAGTTCTGAGTGACCAAAGTTCATATTTGCCTGGCTCTGCAAATATTATAATTTTATAAAGGTTAGATGCTCATTGATTTACACAATAAAACCTGCTGTTATATTTAGTATAGTTTTATGTAATGAATGTTCGCCTGTTTAGTAAAAGTAACGTAATGACCAGTAAAATTAATGAGCTTTTTGGAAGTTTGGATGATGTGGTATTGGCTGCATTATGCTTTGTCATTGCATAGACTTATCATTAAACTCATCTAAAGTATTTTATTTATTAATATTTTGTTTCTGGATCCGTCATGTGAGGTGTGAGTAATATACCTCATACCTAGTCGGTTCATGTAGTACGTTCAATAGCTTTGACCTTGAAACAGATTCGTCTGGACTGTTCTTTTTCAGATGCAACTTTATGTGCAACACATTACATAGGCACTTACCTTCATTTTTTGCAGCATCATTCACACTTTCTGCCGACAGCACAAATCACGGGTTTAACACAAATTATAGCATAAAATCTAGAAAGGCGTGTTTCATTAATGAACCTCTATCCCAATATACTGTTACAAATTTCTGGTATGCTGCCACTGCACCATACACAAAGAAAGTAATTTCTTTAATTTCTTTCCTTGAAAAAATTATTAAATTCTAGCAAAGAATTACAAATTGTGAAATTGACAAAATCTTAAATGATTTGATATGATTTATTGACAAGGGAGTAACGGTTATACAAGTACAACACTGTTATCTTCCAGTCACAGTCATGCTATATAAGTCTAATAAAAATTGAAATAATCAAACATATTTTAAAAATCATATAAATCAGTGACAAATCTTGCATAAGATCAATATTAGTATCGTTCCAAACCGAAATCCATTAAAATAACCGCAGATGATATACATGACACGATGATTTCTTGCTAAAATCTCTAAATTAAGATATATGGTTGCCTTGGCAAATTAAATTTTTGTCATCAAAAACAACTTTCAGATAGCATCCCACTTTTGTGCTACGTATAATACAGTGACCACATTCCGCAAACACTTACCGCCATTGTTTGAGTCACACTTTCAATACCGGCACAAACAGGCGTGTATTAAAGTGTCAATGATGATAAAATAGAAAATGACCATAGAAAGAGGGAAAATGTCACGTTCCCAAAACCTGGAAATTCATAAATGTAGTGGTTTCGAATTTTTAAACTTTTTCAACAAAATTCAGAAATCTGTCCAGCTTAGAATGAAGATAGATATCAGAAGGGAAAGAATAATTATTTGAGTATAGGTAAGATAAGTTTCGGTATTCATAATTTTCCATAGTAAATGTCAATGGTCGATAACTTGAAATTTTGCATTACATATTGTACAAGCACGAAAATGCGTGAGAAGATGTCATTGTAATTGTATATGTTGGTTACACGTGTAGTTTTGGCAAGTAATAATAAGCATCTATGTATGGCTTCTAAAATTGTGCAAGAAAAATGTTGGATTTTTGAGAATATACTTGTAGATGTAAGGGTGCCACTGCCAGTAAAACTAAAATAAACTCATACCTACTCGACTGAAATATTTGTTTTTAGCTGACATATCACTTTTGAACATTACTGACTGGATAGGAAAACCGTTGCAACATTCAATTTTTTGAAAATAATAAAAATATTTTCCAACATCTTCCATTTTCGTGGCCATTTTCTATACCCCGTTGACGAATTAATAATAACCCGGGCATACATAACTAATCCAACTATGGCAAAAAAAGGGAATTGTGTTTCAACATATTTATTTATAATGGTTCTGTATTCCATGCTATCAAAAATATCGGAAACTTATAACCACAAGAAATTTTTGCAGAGCGACTGAGCGTCCGTGAATGAATGTCAAAAGGTTTTAAATTTTAAATTCAATTAACAGTTCGAAAATAGACAGAATCCTAAACAAATCATAGAAATCATACGCACAGTGGAAACAGTTCCATATGATATTAGCATAGCGCCAAAAACAGAAATCCATTAAAATATACAAATGATATATGATGTGGCTATTTCCATATATATTTAATTAGAAACCAAGTCACTATTTTTACGTTGTTATCGTGAAGGAACCATTAAAGATACTACTTGAGCTTTATTAAGAAATGTTTCATCTTAGAAATCGTATTTTATACCCTATGACCAAGATCACTCTTCCATATTCATCCTCAACCATCCATTTTTATTTGACAATTGATTTTGCCAAATTGAAGTACAGACCGCTGATATCAATTTTCCCTTTTTAATCAATTGCACGATTTTATTATCTTATAGTATTAAGCCAATGGTATATTTTATTGGTATTGAAGCAGTTTACAATTTATAAAAAGGACAGTAAATATAACTAAATTTTACATCTTTGTTTTTGGTCGGGTTTCGAACCATTGCTTCAGTTTTGGGTGATTGTGTACAGCATCACTAAGTTTTACAATCGCCGGGAAGCCCTTTGACAGGTCCAATTCCAAGGCGCTACCAAAGTTGTAAACCATGTGAACCAAATAAAGATCAGCGTATGTCAGACTATCACCGACAAGCCAAGTTTTTCCATTCTTTTCCAGNTCACTAAGTTTTACAATCGCCGGGAAGCCCTTTGACAGGTCCAATTCCAAGGCGCTACCAAAGTTGTAAACCATGTGAACCAAATAAAGATCAGCGTATGTCAGACTATCACCGACAAGCCAAGTTTTTCCATTCTTTTCCAGTATATTGTTGAATCGTTTTAAGTGAGCAGGATTGTCAACCTCTAAAAATGTTTTCTTTAATTCTTCAACTTTTGCAGGATCGCTGGTGTCACGCATTGCATAGAACATTGGTATAGCCTCTGTAGATACAATAAAGTTTTATATTCGTGATTTGTAATTTACATTGGATGACTAATTCGTCACAATTTATTTCCATGTTTAAAATTTGTGAAAAATAAAATATTATATTTAATTACTTTGAAAGTAGTCGATCTCTGACTGCTTCTACAATTTCATCGGTTCGAAATTGCTCATCTTCGGTTTTTCCTGCAAGATCGTATTTCCTTGCCAAATGTCTAGCAATGGCCCAAGATTGAGCTTTTTGCTTTCCGTCAACTTCCAAAATGGGCACTTGATCCCATTCCAATCCCAATTCTGTATATAAATAGTAAATCAAATAATAATTTACATTTTAATAGAAATTCCTAGAAATCAGAAGTTTGAACCTATAATTTTTCATGTGGGTAATACAGGCTGGGTACATGTTTTTATGCTATATAGAAAATAAAACGTACACTGCAGCACTTTGAAAGATTTTAAATGAAAGGTCAAAAATATAACTCCTTACCTTTTTTCTTTTCAGGTGTCAAACCTCCGGAAGGAATTCTCACATCTTCGAATGGTACACCTGCATGGGTTAATATCAAACGAATTGGCTCAGCAAGGCCACGGCCTTCAAAATAGGTAAGCTTGTATTCTGGCATGTTGAAAATTGTAAAATATTTTCAGAAAACCTAAAAAGAACTGTAGAGGTTACGAGATCGAAAGCTATGTTTGTCTGACAAAATTCGCGGAAAGAGTAAATGTGTCCGACAAAATACGTTGTTTTATACTGGCTTTTTGTTTTTTATTTAATAATATCCTGCATGCGGTGACAATACTAAGTTAAGTTGAATAGGTATACAATTTTTATTAATCTAACATGAATAATATCAGTATACCTAGGTATAACAAATGCTCAAGTGTAAATACACCTACATCCATATAAGTAATTATTTATATTTTACGACCCGATTACACTGATGACAAGCCATAAATGCTATTGTTGTCATATTATGCGAGCCAGTTATATTTGTATATAGCCCAAGCAATGTGAGTAAACTCACACAATTGATTCTGGCAACTCTTTGTTGGATATTCAGTCAAAAACCGAGCACGCCTTATTCTAGGAGTAGGTATAGGTAGTAGTATAGTAGCCAGACAATGCATGGCTGGCTAGCCACAATCAGGCGAATCACAATCAGGCAGACAATCAGGGACATGAGCATATGTCTGTATATAGTATAGACCCAAGCCAAAGCTGAAGATTATTAACAGTTGGTTTAATAGCTTGTAAATTGTTTTTGCCAAATTGAAGTACAAACTGCTGATATGGATGTCGGTATGCTTTTATGGTAGGTATATGCTTTATATTATCTTATAAGAACCCACAGTTATAATATACCTAGGCAATATAATCTTTAAGTAGTTTGTTTTTATTTCGATTTATAAATTTATAATACGTGCACTCAATCGCATCTGAATATTTAGTTTTTTGTTTTCTGTCGAGTTTCAAACCATTGCTTCAGCTTTGTGTGGTGAGGTGTGCAGCATGATCATCAAGTTTTGCAAGTCCTTTGACAGCTCCACTTCGGAGATGGTACTGAAATTGTAAGCTATGTGTGCCAAATATATATCTGCGTATGTTTAGACTGTCTCCGACAAGCCAAGTTTTTTTCATTTTTCCAGATTAGTCCACCTGTTTAATTTATATCCTTGAAATGCCGTTAAGGTTCACGGGTTCACTAGACTGAATTCTCTATTAAATACTGCCCTGAATAAGAACATGGCGAAAGAGCCTAAATTTACATGCAAATTGTTCCATTTTCATTTTGCATTTACTTTTCAATTTGATGATCATTTGGATGAAATATTGTCTAGGTATATTAAATATTGTCAAATATTAATATTATAAATATTGTCAATAGTAATAACCCATTAAAGACGATTATACGAAGTTCTGTTGAGTGTGTTTTATAAATAAATAACCATGCAATAGTTCCCATCGTAATAGCAATTCCCCTGGTATCTAAATATGCTTATATTGTGGCATTAAAAATACATTGGAATTTCTGGGAAAACTTTTGTATTAGTTTCCCCTCAGCAGTCATCTGAATAACCTGAAAAATATGAAAAATTCATTTGGCTTTACAAGTTATATACAGATGATAGACAAATGAGTGAATGGAGTCTTGAGTGATTAACCTTCATATTATTTAGTTGCATATAATATAATAATGAATATACGCACACCACAAAATCTGCTACAGCAGTAGTTACATATAGGTATATAATAAATTTGCGTCTGCTTATAGCAGACGTAACGTCATGGCCAGTAAAATCAGCTTTTCGGGAGTTCGGATGATGTGATTATGGCCACATTATGCTTTGTCATTGCCTAGACTTATCATTAAACTCACCTAAAGTGCTTTATTTATTAATATTTTGGTTTTGGGTCCATCATGTGAGGTGTGAGTAATATACCTGATACCTAGTCGATTCATGTTGCAACTTCAATGGCTTTGACCTTGAAACAGATTCATCTAGACAGTTCTTTTCCAGATGCAACTTTATGTACAACACATTACATTAGCACTTACCTTCGTTTTTTGCAGCATCACTCGCACTTTCAATGCCGACATAAACCACGCGTTTAACAAAATTTATAGCATAGAACCTGGAAAGGTGTTTCATTAATGAACCTCTATCACACTGTTACAAATGTCGGGTATACTGCCACACTGCACAAAATAAATAGTTGTTGACTGTCTTTCATTGAACGTAAAAAATTATTAAATGACAAAGAATTACCCAATGTAAAATGAACAAAATCCTAAATATATTTAAAAAAAATCTTGGCTACAGTGAAAAATCTTCCATAAGATCAATATTAATTACTAATAAACTATCACCGACAAGCCAAGTTTTTTCATTATTTTCCGGAATATCGTGCTAAACAGTAATCTATTATAATATGCAGATGATATAGGTATGACTGCTTTCTTGCGAACATTTCTAAATTAGGATGGCTAGATAAATTACGTCATCGAAAAATGCTACCATTCCACCCTTTGGCTAAGCTCATTTTTTGCATTTCTAATACCACAAATATCCGCTTCTATTTGCAAATTGTTTTTGCCAAATTGAAGTACAACCCGATTATATGGTTTTTTAAAACAATGGAATGATTTTTATTTTCATATTATAATGACACAAAGGTAATGTTCTTGTAATTTGCGATTTTAAATAAGGGCACTCAATGACATTTTGCAATTTGACAACTGTTTACATTTTTGTCTTTGGGCGAGTTTCGAACCATTGCTTCAGCTTCGGGTGATTGTGAACAGCATCACTAAGTTTTACAATTGCAGGGAAGTCCTTTGACAGGTCCACTTCCAAGATAGTACTGAAATTATAAACTATGTGGACAAGATATAGATCAGCGTATGTTAGACTATCACCGACAAGCCAAGTTTTTCCATTCTTTTCCAGAATATCGTTGAATCTTTTTAGATGAGTAGGACTGTCAACCTCTACAAAGGGCTTCTTCAGTTCCTCGGCTTTTGAAGTATCATTGCCACTCTTTGCCACGAACATTGGTAAAATCTCTGGAGACGCAATAAAATTTTATATTCGTATGATTTTTAACTTAAATTGGAAGACTAATTCGCTACAAGTTTTTCGATGTTTAAAAATTACCCGTGACAAAACCGAATATTATTTAATTACTTTGAAAGTAGTCTCTGATTTGCCTCTATAATTTCATCGGTACGGAATTGCTCATCTTCGTTTTTTCCTGCAAGATTGTATTTTTTTGCCAAATATCTGGCAATGGCCGCAGATTGAGCTTTTTGCTGTCCGTCAACTTCCAAAACGGGCACTTGACCCCATTCCAATCCCAATTCTGTAAGTAAATAGTGTATGGTAAAGCAATAATTCATATATAATTACTTAATAGTGGAGTAAGAACTAAGATTAACTTCTAAAAATCAAAAAATCGTTAGGGCTATAAAGCAATACATAAATATAAATTTCAAAGAATTCAAAATAAATGGCTCGCAAATATTTCCTACCTTCTTTCTTTTCTGGTGTTAGCCCTCCTGAAGGAATTCTCACATCTTCGAATGGTACACCTGCATAGGTTAATATCAAACGAATTGGCTCTGCACGACCACGACTGTCAAAGTAAGTAAGCTTATATTGTGGCATGTTAGAAATTGTTAAATTTTTCTCAAAAAATTCACAAAATGATGTAGAGTTTATGAGATCGAAAGCTATGTTTGTCAGGCCAAATTCGAAGATTAACTAAATGCATCCGATAAATAAACGTTTCTTTTATACGCATTTGTATTACAATAGTTGCATCTCTTATGATAGAGTAACTAGTGTAATGTAAGCTGAGCAAGTGGAGAATATACATGGATTATATGTACATGGAATATACATTATAGTAAATACTCAAGGGTATACTCTACATAAACATACACGATATAGTATAAGTATTATATTAAGTATCAGACATGACATGACATGACATAAATGCTATAGTTTTTATAATATTTTATATACTATACCATACGTAGCTAATAAATGAATATAATATTATATACAGAGTATATTAAAACCAAAACAAATTATTACGGACAGAACAAGCGAATACTAATTATTTGGGTAATAATGTTTGTCCATCTAGTATATTATTCACATTGACGTGGTTAGTCTCTAAACGAATGTCCTATCTGTCGGTCTTTTTGTCAGTCTGTCCGTCCCTGGCCACGATAAATTTTGCCGGGACTGAAGAAATCATTTCAAGGAGGTATTGAGATACCGAGTTCAAATTTTGTACACATACTACTAGGGTCTAAAGAAAGACTAAACGTGCAGGTGGTTTCAGTGAGTCAAGGTCAACTGGGACATTATGCAGTTATGTCAAAACGGACCGAAATATTTCGTTTAAACCTTATACACATACATTACGATGAGTGTTCAAACTAACATGTAGTACGTATCCATGGCCAAAGTTCAAGGTTACCGTTGTAGTTTCCCAACGCTACTTTGTATTATATCCGTTTACAATGGTTTACTATTAGTGCTGTATTTTCCTTTGTATATTTCCTTATCAATAATTTGCTACACAATACATTATTGCATAATGAGGTACAAACATGAGTTTTTTTCTTTTGTATCAATGTATGATTTTATTATATTATAAGAAGCCAAGCAATGGCATATATTATAACCTTCAAATAAAACATGCAATAATAGCAACTGAAAACTATTTAGAAACTTGTTTTTGGCCGAGTTTCGAACCATTGCTTTAATTTTGGGTGCTGGTGAACAGCATTACTAAGTTTTGCAAGGGCCGGGAAGTCCTTTGACAGCTCCACTTCCAAGATGGTACTGAAATTGTAAACCATATGAACCAAATATAGATCAGCATATGTTAGACCGTCTCCAACAAGCCAAGTTCCATTCTTTTCCAGGATATTGTTGAATCTTTTAAGGTGAGCAGGACTGTCAACCTCCAAAAAGGTCTTCTTTAATTCGGCCACTTTTGAAGTGTCCGTACTACGCATTGCGATGAACATTGGTAAGGCCTCTACAGGTACAATGAAATTTTATATTTGTATATTTTATATTAATTTACATTGGGAGACTACTCGCCACAAGTTTCTTCGAAGTCTAAAACTTAAATGTGAAAAGAAATATTATATTTAATTACTTTGAAAGTAATCCCTGACTGCTTCCACAATTTCATCGCTACGAAATTGCTCATCTTCGGTTTTTCCTGCAAGATTGTATTTTCTTGCCAAATGTCTGGCAATGGCCCAAGATTGAGCGTTTTGCTTTCCGTCAACTTCGAAAATTGGCACTTGATCCCATTCCAAGCCCAACTCTGTAAATAAATAGTAAATCCAATAATAATTAATATAGCAGAATATACCTAGGAAGCCCTAAAAATCAGAAGTATGGCTCCATTGTATTGGCGTGCGGGTAATAAATAATAATCGCTCTAATATGTTTATACAGTAAAAAATAAAGCGTACACTAGCATACATTTCGAAGAATTCAAAATGAAGCATACAAAAATATTTTAACTTCCTTACCTTTCTTCTTTTCTGGTGTTAAACCTCCGGAAGGAATTCTCACATCTTCGAATGGTACACCTGCATAGGTTAATATCAATCGAATTGGCTCTGCAAGGCCACGACTGTCAAAGTAGGTAAGCTTATATTGTGGCATGTTGGAAATTGTAAAATATTTTTACAAAATTGGCTTAATACTGTAGAGTTTCTGAGATCGAGAGCTATATGTTTGCCCGGCGAAATTCGCAGAAGGACTAAATGTGTCCGAGAAACGCACGTTACTTTATGGTAGGTATTTACTTATACCTTTATCTGTCTAGAGAGCAGTGGAAGCACTGAATTATGTTGGATGTACAGATAGCTTTTTTTATTAGTCTAACGTGGTCATGGTCAATGCCATTATAATAAATGCTCAACTCAAGTGTATATATTTATCTCTACCTATACATACACTATATAAATATTATAGATATATATATATATAAGTACAACTCTACACACCATTTATTATTATGTCATAACTGGCATTATTAGTATTAGTAAGTACATAACGAAATTAAAAGGTTATACACAGAACAGACAAATACTAATAATATGTTTGTCCCGTTGTGTATCCATGCATATACATATTATTATTTAAGCTTTATTTTCCTTTGTATATTTCCTTATCATATTAATAGTTAATACAAAATACATTAGGTATTACATGCAATGATGTGCTTGTGAATCTATAGGTATGTACTCAAATATAAAAGTTTGTTTAATAGCATTGTATGTAAATTGTTTTTGCCAAATTGAAGTACAAAGCCAAAAGTACAAAGTTTTTTTTGTATATCAATGGTATATTATGTTTTATTTTACCATATAGGGACCCAACAGTATATAATTATAATCTTGAAGAAGTTTTTTATTATTTATAATAAGTGCACTCAATGCATGATATCTGAATATTTAGTATTTTGTTTTTGGCCGAGTTTCGAACCATTGCTTCAGCTTGGGGTGGTTTTGTACAGCATCACCAAGTTTTACAACTGCCGGGAAGTCTTTTGACAGGTCTACTTCCAAAATGGTACTGAAATTGTAAACCATGTGGGCCAAATAAATATCCGCGTATGTTAGACTATCTCCGACAAGCCAAGTTTTTCCATTCTTTTCCAGGATATTGTTGAATCTTTTTAGGTGAGCGGGACTGTCAACATCCACAAATGTCTTCTTTGCTTCCTCTGCTTTTTCAGTGTCAGGGCCAAACGATGCCAAGAAAACTGTTATGGCCTCTGTAGGTAAAGAAAAAGTTTATATTGGTATGATTTTCAATTATTACATTAGTTTTCTACTTTCTACGAAATTTAATTTTTATTCATGGAAAAGAAATGTATTTAATTACTTTGAAAGAAATCTCGGACTGCCTCTACAATTTCATCGGTTCGAAATTGCTCATCTTCGGTCTTTCCTGTAAGATTGAATTTTCTTGCCAAATATCTGGCAATAGCCCAGGATTGAGCTTTTTGCTCTCCGTCGATTTCCAATGCCGGTACTTGATCCCACTCCAGTCTTAACTCTGTTAACAATTTTCAAAATGAGTATAATTAAAATTTACAAAAAGAATGAAGAAAATAATATTTTAGTGAACAGTGATTTAGTTTCGGCTAATTCAAAATGAAATGTCAAAAATATTTTTGAAATTCGTTTACCTTTCTTTTTTTCTGGTGTTAAACCTCCAAGAGGAATTCGAACATCTTCAAATGGTACGCCCGAGTAGGTTAATATTTGCCGAATTGGCTCTCCAAGGCCACGGCTGTCAAAATAGGTAAGCTTATATTGTGGCATGTTGGAAATCGTAAAATAATTTTACAAAATTCACCAAATACTGTAGAGTTTATGAGATCGAGAGTTATGCTTCCCAGGCAAAATTCCTTGAATGACTGAATGCAACCGTCAAACATACGTGCTTTTAATTTATATCTCTCATTTCAGAACAAAGCAGTAGAAATACTGAGTTATCTGTTGAATACTGTATAGCATCATTTTATTAGCCTAACCTGGATAATGTCATTATACATATTACTTAGTATACTGAAATGTGCATATCCTACATACGCTTTATAACTATATAATATATATCAGAATCCCAGTATATGCACATGACATGGCATAATTAATGCTATTGCTGGAATGCTGTTATATTTTATATACTAGCTATATAGTACATGAGCATAGGGTGTAGGTAGCATATTGAAACCAAAGCAAAACATTATGAACAGAACAGGGGATAATAATAATAATATTATGTCTCCTAGGGTATTACTGCTGCTATGTTTTCCCTTTTATATTTCCTTATCAATATTTCCCTACAAAATACATTATTACATGACGTTGTGCTTGTGAACTTAGTTCAGCTCTAAAACTTTGTTTCACGGCATGTATAATAGCATAAAAGATGAGCAGCTATACATGAATTTGGCCTTGGAAGATTATGTGAGAGCTATATAAGTATCTGTATAGTATAATTAAACTATATTTTTTACTCCTATATCCCTGTCAGAATGCTTACCTACAGATAGAAACTTTTTTGTATTTTGCCCTTCAAATATCATGCTTCTGTAAAACATTATTTGTGCATTACATAATTTACATAATATGCAACACATGGATACAATGCATTTATTTTCTAGGTATTTCCCACTACATTATTGGAAATAAAAGTTATTCCAAATCCAACAGTTAATATTTCCAAAAATATAGGTACCACAATGACCAAATTTTAACGTCGTCAATCCTTACATTTTATTACTCAAACAAGATAACTTACTGATATTATCTAGAAATAATTCTGGCTA
>JABASI010004591.1:0-13772 GCA_019776505.1 Tomocerus nigrus | reverse complement strand
TATATATATATATATATATATATTATATATATTTCTTTCTATATATATATATATATATATTCTGCGCGTACTGATCATATATTCAGTAAAATTATTGTTTCTTAAGATTTATCACGAAAAATATTTTGCTTCTGCTCGAAAGATAATACCTAATAATATAAGCAATAATGCAGGCACTTACTCACAAACTCTTCTTTTGAAAGCGCTCACAAACCTTACTCGTATATCATAACTATCATGAGAAGAGTGAATGTCTGACGTTATTTGTTTGTATAGGTTTGCTCAGTGCTGGACAGTCTAGAGAAGGAGTACAAACGAGAAGAAGACTATTGTTTACTTGATGGGAAGCCATTGACGAATAATGGATCGGCTGGAGTAGCCCATAGTCACGGTCCAAGTTCAACATCAACCCCAACGGACAAGAGGGCCCAACTCAGCTCTCTCATCAATAAACATCAAGAGCAGAAAGAGGCATTTTTAAAGGCATGCACTCATGCTAGACACACTGCGAGAAACTTTTTAAAGATCTGCCACCGAGTCTCGTATCCATATCAGTACGAGACGGGTCTTGTGTCCCCCGAAGGGAAAGTCAAAGGTAAATTCCATTTTCTACAAAATAGAAATACTATTACCAACACTTTCTATCCTTTCTTAGTCGGCTTCCTTAAATATCCCATTTCCCGATCAATGCTCCTCAACTCGCGCCTGAACTGCATGCAACCTCCCATGTAAGTTTACCTTTTCTAACTAGAAACCTTAGATGTATATTAATATTAATTCTCCTGTTGGAGTGTATGTACCATAGGAGACGATTGCCGTCTATCGATTCCTATTACTTTGATGGTTTTCTATTTTCTTAGTCTAAGGTTCGCTCTTCGTGGCTTAAAATGTTGATATAACATTTATTTCCATGTCTTCCTAATACCTTAGAGGATTTCAGACTATGTTTGCATTTGCATCCTTGTCCTGAATTTTTGGTGCTAAGTTTCTTTACTTGTCACTGTCTTGCCCTGTTTCCTGCCTCCATGCATCTCATTGATATTGATTCCACTTTTTTGTTCGTTCTATCTATCTAGCAATCTTGGATAAGCTCCTTGCTCAAGAAAATAAAGTCATGCAATACTGGACATCGAGAAAGAAACACTTAGACCAATGCCTGCAATATGTTATGTTTGAGTGGTAAGTACCTTTTTAGATTTATTTATTATATCGATTTTGGCATTATGAAGTACTTCTTCACCTGTGTGGAGAATCCGTTCATTGCACTCAAATAATATTTTCGTCGATGCATGCATGATACATTCATTTGTGTTAACTCTTCTCGTACGATTTCGTATCGGAGGTGTAGGTTCAGCTTATGTAAACAGTAGATTTGAAATTGTTTGTGATACAATTATGCTTATTATGTCGCTTTGTCACCTCTGAGTGAAATTGAGGGGATTTTTACTTGCCTACAACAAGTGATATAATAAATTACTGTTGCGTACTACATTGAAGATATGTGTGCTTGTGTGATCTAGATTCTAGATTGGAGATTTGTTGCGTTTGTGAAATGCTGTGTAAAGAGTAGGTTCACTCTGCCTCGCTGTTATTATCAGGATTTCCTGCAGTTCATTTCGGATCAATTTTGACTTCAGTAGAGACTCGGCTTGAGTTTTCCAGTGAGTTGCATGCGGAGAGTGGAGAGTTCTAGCGTTTTATTTTGTTGAATGAATATTTTCCGAAAGCAATTCTTTTGTAGGAGATATTGTATTTGGGATGTGGAGTAGAGTGAATAGGAGAAACTGCGAGCTATAGATATTCATATCCTTTGCTGTGAGACACTTTACACTTTCTCTCGTTTAATGCTTTTTGTATATGAATGAGCTAATACGTAGCCACTACAATATTTAACACATATGCATGTATGTAGTCATGTAGTAGGCAGTAGGTTAAAATGTACACAATAATACATTGCCAACCACATGATTGGTGAAAGTAAGAGAAATGCTATGCCCGTAACTAACTTATCCAACTGACTCTGTCACTTGGGTGGTTTATATGCCTTCTCATCGAATAAAGCATGGAACTAAAGCCCAAAAGCTTTGTTTGCCAAATCAAAACACAAATCATTATTTTCCTGCCATGTGTTACTGGAAGTCGGAGAGTCGAGAAACGGAGAGCGGAGAGAAAGCATTTGAAAGCACTCATCGGCTCCGGAAGCGTTGCACTCTCTCCAGTCTCCAATCCTCGGCAAGAATAACTATATCCTTTACATTAGAGGCACGAAAGGGAAAGCGAGAGCCAGGATCCAGCCGCATCCGTCAGCCGACTCAACGATCATCCGAGTCAAGTGAATCTATAGATGCACTTCAAAATACTGCTTTCTTAAGAAGAAAGCGCCTTTTTTGAAGAGACTGGTTCCGCACAGCGTAGAAGAAAGTTATGCGGGAACGAAGAGTTCTCTCATTCGTTCTTCTACTCTGCTGCTTTGCTAAAGTCCCCAAAGGACTGTCAGCTTTTTCTTCGCTGATATTCTAAGTTTTTAAAGATGTGTTGTGTTCATGTGCTGGTCTAATGCTTCTTGTGTGAGTGATGAACGTGTGTGTGAGTGAACTAAAGTGATAACATTAACAAGTGTCAGTGATGGATTCTCTCGTACTTTGCACGGCCAACTGTATAAATACTTTTTAAATCAATGTCAGCGGTACAACGCGTTAATTAAATTTACATATTCTCTACTTTCTTTCAGGTCGGCAAAACAAGCACTGGATTGGATACATGATACTGGTGACTTTTACTTGTCCACGCATACTCACGTGGGTCATAATCGAGATGAGACTGAAATTTTGCTCCGCGAGCACAACGAGTTCAAAGCTACAGCCAAAGTTAGTAATTAAAATATATGTAAACGTTTGTTTACAACAATAAACCATATTTCTATATATATATATCACATACTCATATATATTATTATTATGGCGAAGATTTTCGAAACTGATTTATCATTGTTTTTATGGGTTTCTTAAATTTGTTTATGGCTTCAGAGTGGGAGTTTGTATATATCATGCTGTTACGTGGGTAGAATACTATGTATTACATGTGTGTTTGTGGATATACAAGATTTGCGTTGCATTGCATACGGCATACATACGATCTATACTTACAGGACATGAGTACATACTTACTTTAAGTGGAAGCTGAAATGTCTAATTGAAAGTATTGAAAGTATTTAGGAAAGTTTTCAAGGGACTACCATGGTGTATGCTAGTATGTTTACAAATATAGACGAAAAGTTGAATTTGATATATTTTTGTCGTGTTTTCAAGTAATGATGATGTATGCGGCACGTAAAGATACAAACTTATCCCTGTTCACGAGATTAGAATATTAATGTGGAGGGGTTTAAAAGGAAAGATAAAACTTTTGATAGTCTCAAGTTTCTCGTGTCCTACTTTAGGAAAGCTCTTAATTCTCGGAGGAAATGGCATAAAAACATGAATTACAATGAATTTATATTGTTACTTTACTTTCTATGTTTGTAATAAGGAATGAATGACGTTTCACATGAATGCCGTCTTTTGTGTTCTTACATCGATTTTACCTTCTACATAATAGCAAATGTGTGTAGGTTGTAACGACGACATACACACGTTAAGATATGAATTCTCGCTCTGATACATAGTTCAATTTATCCATTAATAAAAATTAATGATATTAGTGATATTATGATTATGCTGGGGTCATGCATTGTGTTCCGATGTTAATGCGATTTTTTCTATTTCAGGAAACCAGAGAACGGGTCAAACTGTTGATACAACTGGCAGACAGTTTGGTGGAGAAAGGTCATCTCCATGCAACCGATATTAAGAAATGGGTTGCAGCTGTTGACAATCGATATAAAGATTTCAGCACCCGCATGGACAAATATAGGTACATATATACACACGATATGTTTTATGATTATAATATAAGGCAAGAAAGCATCGTCACGCACGCATTAAAACAATTTATATCTTGTTGTCACAAAAAATGGAGTTTGCAACGTGCTTAAAAATGAAAAATTGTTTTCTTGCAAAATATTTTTCTTCGTCAAGTACCTAATACGAATATGCTTTTAAAAGGGTTTGTATCGCTTACAGCGAGGATAGGGGCAATAGTGTTGAAAGAGCGAGATAAAGAAAATGGGAAGGAAATGGAGGTTCTTCATAAGATTGGGATTTAGATAACCGTGATATCATCAAGGGGAATTGAATGCAAGTACTCAGTTGTACATATATGCTGCTATAAATAGTTTAAAAGAGAGTTAGCATATTACATCTACATTTGGTTTAAGAGTACGTAATAGTAGCTAGGATATTAAGTCAGTGCCACTACGTGAAGAAAAGCCAAGTCAAGTTTTTATTCCCATCATTACTCTGCTTCCTTGTTTTCTCCAGGTTCTTATCATTCCTTTCTGTTTGTGTTTGTTCATTGTAATGTAAAGTTAGCCCACATGGCCTTTGGCACTTAATCTATGTCTCCTACTCCTACCTAGTAGTAGTAGTACCTGCTCTAGTACCTTCTTTTATTTTTGTTTGCTCATGTTCATACTCAGGAAAGTTATATTCCTTTTCAAGAAAACACATTTCGTATTAGGTAAACTTCTTGATTCTTTCATCGTTTTGGAAGTATTTGATTCTAGTAGCCTGAACAGGAGGAGAGGGAGACTGCATTTTTGTAATGTTATTTAGTCATTCATGTATATCCTATAAGAATAAGATAGTATTATTACGTTATTTTCGGTAGGTAGTCTATTTTTGAGATGTATATTTATGGATAGGGTCTTTTAGGGTATGCTACCAATACAATACAAAAGTGCTACGGTCTACTACGGTCAGCGCACAACCAAAGAAAACCAGCAGGGCACAAGACAACTCAACCAGTGTTCAACCTTCATGGATAGACACAGGAACACTGTTATTATTGTCTGGTCAGATAGATTGCAGGATTTTTCCTTCGAACAACCTTATTATCATCTTTTCGTTTTTCGGTTTCAGTAGGTATTACAGAATCACAGATTGACGTTTTAGGCAAAAATAGACACAAGACGCGTCGCAAAATACCAGTGGACAACTTCTCCCGGAGTTTATTTAGGTTGCTCGGCTGTGGTAGTTGTTGAGTTCAGTCAGGCTGTTCAGGTCGGTTGTTATTTTTAGTTCGAGAATTATTTGTGATCGAACTGGAAGTTGTAATGGGAACTTCTTTGGTTGACGTAGTTTGTAAAGTAGCATCATGTTACAGTATACTTAAGGATTTCCACCAACCCAATGTTCCTATATACATTAAATTGAGTGTGGTTGAATTTTAGATCTCAACTGGAAGAGGCCCTTGGAATCAAAGGGAGCGAAACTCGTGCGGATTTGTCACTTGATCGAAATTCCGACTCCAGTCTGGATGCCAAAGTTAGTGTCGAGGGAAAAGTTCTCAAAGATCTCAATGAAGAGCAGTGCAAGCGAAAGCGAAGACGAGAGTAAGTTCTATCTATTATCTCTCTATAAGTACTTACATGTACTCGGCACACATACACTCTACAACTTCTCATTCTCATATTTGACTGGTATTGATTTCGAATTTTCCGAGTAGTCTTGTACACTTTTGTACCTGTGTTTCGTGTATAACGTAGCTTGTTGTACGTTGTAAGTACTCAGTGTTCCTGGACCAGTTTCGTATTCTCACTCTGAAGCATCTGTATAGTATGATACATAATATTATGGTATATGCATTACCTAGCTACAGCTAGCAGCTATTTGCTTTTATAAATGGAATTAGAAGGTCCAGAGAACAGAAACTAATATGTATGAGATTGTTTGGGGAGTTGAATTCTGTAAGTTGTTGTAACTTTATAACGAAATTAATTTTGCACTTTGCCTGAGCACATGTTTCAATCCTAAGAGCTTGATGGAATTAAATATGTAATATAAATCTAATTGTTGATTGATTGCTTTTAATTTTAGATTCATTATGAGTGAGCTCCTACAAACTGAGCGCTCTTATGTGAAGGATCTTCAGGTTTGCATAGTGAACTATCTGCTAGAGATGCGAAATAACCCTAATAACTTACCACCTGGTATCAAAGGAAAGGAAAAAGTGATATTCGGCAATATTGAAGAGATCTATGAGTTTCATAAGGATATTTTTGTGAAAGAACTGGAGAAGTACGAAACGATGCCTGAAGACATTGGCCACTGTTTCGTGACTTGGGTATGTTAACCAATAAATTGTTAGCTACCTGGTATTTGATATACATTTTTGATACTCCCAAAATTATTTATACTGTGGAGAATCGATGTATTTAGGGATGCAATATCAAATTCTATTCATTTATTGTATATTGCATCCTTTTAGAAATGTGTGGTGCAAGGTAGCACGACCGGAATACAAAGCGCTGATACAATTTTCTTTGGACTGTTTTGTACCCCTCTGTTATGATATTTAGTTTTATACAATGGTTGTGTAGATTTATTTGGTTATTATTGGCAGTGGCATCGATTCGAACACTTGATTCCCAAAAGATAGTTTATTTGTTCATTTCGAGTGTTTGCAAAGCGTGAAATGATTTTCACCGAGATATTTTTTATTGAATTTTCAGGCTCACAAGTTT
The DNA here is from genome assembly GCA_019776505.1 of Tomocerus nigrus. NCBI lineage: Eukaryota > Metazoa > Arthropoda > Collembola > Entomobryomorpha > Tomoceridae > Tomocerus > Tomocerus nigrus. Next base: position 7,150 of record JABASI010004591.1, on the reverse strand, counting down.
GATATGTATGTTCAATACTGTAAAAATAAACCGGAGTCAAATACAATGATCATTCAAAATGCTGGAAGCTTTTTTGATGGAATTCAGAAGAGTCAGAATTTAGAACATCCTATTCCGGCGTATCTCATCAAACCCGTCCAACGTATTACCAAGTACCAGTTGCTACTTAAAGATTTACAATCTTGCTGTGATGAAGGCCAGGGTGAAATCAAGGTAGAGTACAACAATACTTTCAAAAACACTTAACATTTAAAAATAGTTTTGTGGAGAAATTTTAATTTTAAAGGATATATTGTGACGAATGATGTCTTTGAATTTCATAGGATGGTTTGGATGTGATGCTAAATGTGCCAAAGAAAGCCAATGATGCAATGCACTTGTCTCTTCTAGAAGGTTGTGATATTCTTTCGGACAAATTAGGTGAAGTGATACTTCAAGATTCCTTTCAAGTTTGGGACCCCAAACAGATAATTCGCAAGGCAAGAGAGCGCCATGTCTTCCTTTTCGAGCTATATCTCCTTTTTAGTAAAGAAGTTAAGGATTCTAACGGAAAAGCTAAATATATCTACAAAAATAAACTTTTGGTGAGTTACAATAATTTTCATTTTATATATTTTTTCTGATCTTTTTGCTTCCAATATTGGGGATAATAGTTTTTGTACTGCTTGGAAATACTTTAAATGAAACTGAAACACTTTTTTGGTGTCATTTTTTAATTAATGAAAGCATTGTAGATAAGTGCTCAATGATATGTCTTCCTTAGAGGACAGTGAACATAGTAAAATGTAACTCATTAAACTCGTTACATGTAGTGTGAAGTAAAATGCGCCATAGAATAATTTGAAGGCTATAAAATATGTCTAAAATAAAATATGATAGTATTGTTATTGGAAGGTAAATGCCTATAATAATAATCGTTTATTTTTTGTCCAGTATAATTAAAATATTTACCTTAAATGTTAAATTGCAATGATACAGTAATTACAGACTCAATGGCATTAATTGCATATTATTTATTTGCTGTTTATTTCATTGGAGTTACAACAGTGATTATCGTTTGCCTGTTTATTTTTGCTGATTCAGTAGTCATTCTTTAACTAGCTCCTCCATTTATTTCTTTTTATTCCCGACGTTTTGAATTGGGAATTACAATGAATACGATTGTGGTGGAAGGTGAAACGACTATAATATTATTTTCATGCACGATTGAGTGATTTTCAATGTGTATGCTGCTGGTGATGACCATGTAGTAGATAACTTCGAGTATATGATATTTTCGATACGATACAGTACCCTTAGTAAGTGATGGAAAAATAGAATATTTGAATCATTATTGTTCAATCAAAGTACATTGATTCCTTACAGAATAGGTAAGGCACTGGTTGATGCTATTGCGAGAAGAATTTGTAATGAAATGCGCTTTGATTTTAAAGTTGCCAACCAGGGCAGGAAAAGTCAGCGACTGTAATAGTAGGACGGGCATGTAGCAAAAGAGCAGTGCGGGCAAAAGCAATATTATATGCAAAATCAAAATCTCATTTTTAGTTTCTTTGCTATTGCTCTCAAAAATCAAGATCCTGTTTCGAAGAATATTATGAATTCCTTCATCTAAAATAGTCATTTTATAAAGTAATGATAAATCGCTAAGGTCTCAATTCCACAGAATTAGATATGTAGTGTAGTTCACAAAATGTACTAAAATATTTTCAAAATTATAGTATCCTTTTTCCTTATCAGTATGATTGTATAGATTTATAAATTGGTATTTATACGTTGCATTACTAATGCAATTTCTGAGGCTGGAATATATAGACCCCAATATAAATGAAGAACATTGCAACAAAATAGATGCAAATAAGACGTTAAATAATAAGCTACAGCTTTTGTAATTCTGTTTTTTAAACTTTATTGCAGACTTCTGACCTTGGTGTTACTGAATGTATCGAAGGAGATGAATGTAAATTCGCAGTCTGGACTGGTAGATCTCCCGTGTCGGATTACAGAATTGTCATTAGGGTATTTCCCGCATTTCAATTGTACATCGTTTATTAATTGCTCTCATGTAAAAGTAATTTTTAAGTTTAAATTGTTGTAAATTCATACAGGCCTCATCTGCTGAAGTAAAGCGTTTGTGGGTTAAGAAATTGCGTGAAGTAATTCAAGATACATATTTCAATACGGCGTTGCGACTTAGTGCTCCAAGAAGTCCGTCCAAATCAGAATCTGGTAGCCATAGATCAAGCAGGTAATTGTGCTACTCCATTCGTTGTAAATATGATTTAAATTGAAACGTTTCTGAATTCCAGTGTCACATAACCCTTCAAAAATTAACCCAGCAATCCATCGTCTCCTTAATCCATCTATGTTACAAAATGTAACATAAATGAAATACATGGATTCATTCATATTCAAAAGTTATGCAGACATGGACTTTATGTTTACTACGCTTATTTGTTGATCATTACTGGTTGAAATTATTGATAATATATTTTATGCACATCTCAATAAGTACTAAACTACTAAACAGTAGTGTTTCCAAAAAGTTTCGGAATAACAAAATTAAACATTTGGATTTGCCCAACATATCAGGTTAAAATCATGCAAGGAAGCGACAAAATTTTCTCTTTATTTAAATGGAAAGAAAAATTCGGTTAATTCAAAAAGAAATATTATTCCATCAAACTCTAGTCATTATGTTCATTAACAATGTTTTGTTTATTTCCCCGTACAATATAATCGTTTTCTATAAAAATTAACTTGGAGCATTTCTAGTCCAAGTCATCCGCTCAACCATACACTGGGCCAGGCAGACTGGCTAGACTGCAGGTATATAGAGTATTTAATTTATTAGCTGTAGGCCATAGGCCTTGAAGTTATACATTTTTGCTAGAGTTGCAGATATTATTGACTAATAGCTGCTTAAAATGTTAAAACGTAAAATCTTTTCTTCATAGAAGTTATATTGTATATTATTGAAATTGAAAGGAATATTTTTCGCAGTTCTTTTCTTCCACTTCTACCATTGAACACAGAACGGGAAACATATTACTTATATACAATAAAAGAATACGAAATCTGCAAACGGTGTACCTGGGTATAGTATATTATGTAAATGGTTTAGGTATATTTATCGTTAAAATAGAAAGGAAGTCATAGTCATAACCCAAGTAGTGGCATTATCAGGTGTTCTGATATCTGGAAATATATTTTGAGGATAAACCTTATAAGAAATATATGCATTATTATTTTTCCTATGAAATATAGTGAATACGATAGAGCTTTGCTGCTTGTGAACTATAAAGATTTCTGGCACTGAATAGATTAAGTATGTATTCTTGAATTTGAATGGTTGTCTGACTATTTAAACATTTATTTTTACAGGGACTTGGAAGATCTCAATTCTGCAGATGAATGTTTCGATATCAATGATAGAGGATCTGAAACTTCATATGGATCCGGAAACAGTGGGCAAGATCCAGACAGGGTAAGTAGAATTTAATTAAACTCTAAACTTCCTACAGTTAAATAGAACTCGAACTAAGTACTATTGGCTAATATTTAGACGGGATGTTTATCTTTCTCCTCTGAAACAGCAATCCAATTCATTCGTGCTACTAAAATAAAATAAAATGCCTTGAGGTATTCGGCAGATATTCTAAATTGTTTAACTTTAGTCTTGCTCTAAATTTAGAAGCATTTATTGATTCGATTATTACGAAGGAATGTTATGTCACTATGTATATGCTTTATGCTTATTTAGCTTATCGTCTGGAACTATAGGAATCTGTAACGTCTAAGTATAAAACATACATGCGAAACCTAATTCTTAGTTGACTATTACTACTATTAGCCTTTGTATGCATATAGATCTCGAATACCAAAAGCAATTTCGTTCAATGTATTCGAAAGGAAATCCAATATAACAGAAAGATTTAACATTTGGATTGGGAATCAGATTAAAATCATGCAAGGAAACTAGCAAATTATTCTTCCCGTATATTGTATGGTAATAGCCTACAATTGGGATAGATCCAGCTTTTCTCATAATATAGTTTCGAATGGCTTTACTAAATCGAGATTGTGACTTGATTCTTATTAGCAGTTTTCTCACGGCTTTGTGACTTTTCTTCATTTATTATTGTGGAGCACCAGCCATTATTAGAGTATATATGTAGATGTAGAGATGTTCTTGGCATATTCTATACGCTATAGCAGAGCAGCATATCCATACAACCGAGGCCGTACGGTTGGTTATGGTGACTAGAATGTAAATCTTGGAAATATCTTACTCGCACAGTATTTTTCCTCCGCAGAAGCAGTTTTTTCTAATCCTCCCATTTTAATGCAGATCTTGAGTTTTCCAGGCAATGTAACATGCCCAGTATGTATTTAGTAATGCATAGAGAGTAGATATTTCTCTTAGTTCCCTAACCAGTACTATTCATGATGATGGAGATTTTTATGCTGCATTATAGTAAAGATACTAGGACAGCGACAGTAAGGAACCAGCTATTTAAAGTATTTAGCAACACAACTCTTAAAACCCACATTCTTTCAAAAAGACCGTTTTTTACTAACTACTTACTGTTTTTCAATTCTCTTTGATTCACTACTTCATGTCCTCTACTGCATAGTTATTGCTTTTAGTTTGTTAGGTTGTCTGTCTCTAAAACCCAAATTTTGGAATGCATATAGTGTACAGCGTATGCTATCCGAGTTGTTACGAGTTGACGAGTTTATATGAATTATGAATGCATAGGATAATGCACATTTATCATATTATGGCCATGGCACATGGGAAATTTTTAGTGGATAAATTTTTCTCAAGCGTCCGCAATGATAAAGGGAATTTTAGATTATTTGTTACGCAATTATGTATTTGTATTAAAACAGTATATAGGTATAGTATGTCAGCTGCGGTAATAACACCATTCCAAAATGACAACGGTGACTGAAATGGCTAGCCATTTCAGTTACGGTTGTCATTTCAGACTTTGATATATAGGGAACATATATTATATATATATATATATATATATATATATATATATATATATATATGTTGATATACTGTTATAGGTGCAATTTTCTCTTTCCATACGCTAACCCACCCCATGGACTGTGGACACTTTCACCAATTTTTATCAACCTGAAAGTCATTTGATGTGGAGAAGGAAGGGAGATTATTTGATGTAGAAAGAGAAAGGCTTTATCTACCGGCTTCGGCTACCTTTACATCCTTATCATTTCTATATGTGGAAGGATACTAAGGCTAATTACCAGGATATGTAATTAAACAGGAAATCTTTCCTCACTACTTATTTGCGTTTAGCGTAGACATAATTTTCATCAAGTCAGGAACATTAATAAATCATATTTACAATGTGCATGTGGTATGGCGTATATATTGTTGCTGAGAAGGGATATGAGATTTAAGAAGTTTTGTGTGCATGTATGCCCATCTAGAAAATCGAAATTAAGTCTTCGTGACTGGTATTTAATTTTCGTTTTGAGTATTACATATAGTGTGTACTATAGCTAGGAGGTACAGTCAGAATACGTTTTTATACAGTAATAGCTGCATAAAAATCTAGTGTAAACTTCTTGCTTTTTGGAATCGAAAATAGTTGATACCTAATTAAAGTCCATGCATATTCCGTTACATTACATAAAGCGTTTTAAGTATGTGATTAATGATAGAGACGTAATATCTTGCTCATTCATATGTAAAAAGTGTCTCGTCGTACGTAAGGATTTCTCAGGCTTTGCCAAAAACTCAAATGAATATTTTAAACAATGAGGTTTGGAAAGAAAGGAAATTGACTTCTCTCTTAAGATCCATCATTTGACCTTCTTTTGTGTGTAATAATTTATAAGTCTTCTATATATTTATTTGCATAACAATGAATTTATTGTGCACTTGTGGTGAAAGAATGAAAGAATGTGCTGAACTACTGAATGAGTTATTTAATTGAATAGAGAAAGTCTAGTTCATGCTCATAAAACGAAATAGACTTTTAGCAAAGTTAAAAAATGTCTTGAGCAAATTCTTTAGAAGGTTGAATAAAAGAAGAAGGAAATATCCCGGGGCTTGAAAATTTTATCTGTGTGTACGTACAGTATAGTATTAAGTACCTAGTGCAGGGTAGAAGGGAGAGAGAGAGAGTATGTTGTAGAAGTAGGAAATAGGGAGCTACAATATGTTTTGTGCCGCTGGATGTTGTAAACTAGTATTAATGTTGAAAGCTTTTAGTCAGTATGGTGAAAGCAAAGGATTTGTATTTAGTAAATAGTGAATGAGAGTGAAAGCATTGTGTGATGTGAAAGTATTAGTGTTGCTCGAAGGATTTCATTCACTCTCTCCCTCCCCGCGTTATGCCTTCTACACCATGCAGTGCAAGGTTTAATCTGCAAGGAAGGAACCTACTAAAATAAGGTTTTCGAGATAGCATTGCAGCTTTGTTTTGCATCGGAGGGTATAACACTTTGCTTTGGCTGAGAATATCTTGTATTATGCTCAGCTTGCTTGTAAATCTTCTGAAAAATTCAAGCGCATTACAGAATGCTAAGCATAGAGCGCCGTACAATACCAGTTATCTACTTCGCTGCATCTCTACTGCCAATTCGAATCAATGAATGATTCCAGTTGAAAAAATGTCATTTGCCGTGACAGCTCTGTTTGTAGTGCGTGGCTTAGCTGGAGGGAGCAGGGCTACGGAAAAACATGAATTTGTAATAGTGCTCTTGTTCCAGCAGAACTTGTTTGTAAAAGTTGTGGGAATTTTATTCTGAACATCAGACTATGGCTACAGAAGATTATGCTTTGAAGAGAGTCGTAAAAATATTAGAGAGACGAGAGGCATACGTGTTTGTTTATTAGATTCTGTTTATTGTTTACTTTAGGCAATGCGTTGAGTGCTCAAGCAAAAAATATTTTTCATTCATTCATTCTTGTGTTTTTATTGGCACAGATTAGGATTTTATATGGGCTCACATTCACATGAAAATGGAATGCCTAAAGAACAACAGAAATTGTTGAAATGGCTCTTTCCACACAATCTCTACAAGTTTGAGTTATTGAAGACTGTCTACACAATACAAAATAATATTTGTCCGCCTTATTTCCAAAATTATCTGTCGTCTAATGAAT
>JABASI010004590.1:0-13772 GCA_019776505.1 Tomocerus nigrus | reverse complement strand
TGGGGTACTTTTCGCTACATTGATCCGTTTTTGAGTAATAAGTGGGTAAAGTTCAGAGGTCAAAAGTTTGATCGCGGATTATTCAAAAACGAATCGATGTAGCGAACAGTACCCCAAGTGGGTTTCGAAAGCTATTTAAGAGGCCTTTCGATTGATATACTTTGCGGGCATGGTTGTCAGGAAAAATTTGTCTACCCTGTTTTTTTCTAAGTCTTCCGGGTACGTTTTGCACTTGGTCTATTGAACATTCAAGACACATCCACAATATATCTGTTAAGATATGGCTAATTATAATAACTTTTAATGCAAATCATATAAATTCTGACTATTACATTCCTCAAGATTGTCATTACTCATAATAATTTAAAAAATTGTTTTGCCTATACCTGAGATATTCCACCTTGTTCATAGTAAAACATATGGGATTGATCTCCAACTATTACTTCGGATCCTCTCTTAGTACAGTGAACCAGAACTGCACATTAAAGAATGAGACTAAATTTTTTACATCTAAATGATTTATTATAATCAATTAATCCAATTCAATTAAGATGAAGTGAGAAATGCACAGGTAACGGTCGAAGCAAAAATAATATGTTTATTGAATTTTCAAATTCTTATATGATGTCGGATTTATATTTGTTTACCTGCAAGTAAATTGCTCATAGTGCCCGAAGGAACAAATAACGATGCATCTTTGCCCAAAAGTTTCGCCATACGATATTCCAATTCTAATAAATGCAAAGAAATGAAATTGATTTACGTACAAGTAAATAACAATCATGCATACATTCTTAGATGTGAATATGTTAACCTTTAACTGTAGGATCTTCATCAAAGACGTCGTCTCCTACCACGGCTTTTGCCATTGCCTCCCGCATAGCTAAGTTAGGCCGTGTGACAGTATCACTTCTAAAATCTACCAAATATTCCGCATCCTTTCCATCTTGGATATTTGCAGCTGTTTTATATCCTTTTGCTGAGACAGGCCTAGTCCATCTGGACAGCCTCTTTAATTGAAAGTAATTATAAGGTAAATGTTTCAAGTATTCAATAATTTATTCATACTCCAAGTTCATTAAGTTTCATAATAAAATTGAATGTTACTTACAGGGGCGATTTTACTGATCGTTGCTAGCACTCTCATGTTATTTCAAATTGCAGATGGTAACGGCACTATCGGAATTAGAAGATGCAGATAAATTCCTATAGCTTTTGTAAGACAATTAAATTACAGATACGAAGTATTCGTTTAATAGCTACGTATATTTACTTGGATTATTTACTACGATATTCTACTCCGATCAAGGAGTTGTGCAAGGTAGAAGTAACGTAATGCAAAATATAAATTCAACTTTACTTTTTGTGACGCGGGTAATTGAGACTCAAGAACCTCTTTCAGTTCACTTAGAATAGTTGAGTTGAATAAATGAATGGCACTCTTAAGATTATTACGATAGTATCGTCCAACCTTTTACATATTCGCTCTCTTGTTATCTACTTACTGCAGAATTTCATGCCTATTTATCCATTCTAAAGATTTAATAATTCTGATTCCAAGTACGTCAGAACTCTCGTACACAGTATCATGATCATGTACATAATTACATCAACCGGCATAATAAGAATTTCTTTACATGTGAGTATGTGTGTTACATTTCAATAGGTAATCATTATCCCTTACTGTACTTTGTTATGCATTCATTAATGTGTTAGTGAAAACCTTTAAGCAGAAAATATCATGAAACTACTAATTCTGAATACAATAATTACGATTTTGTATGTCGTAGATGGAGGGACGCGACCGGTCTATTTGTATTTACACAACTAATAAGAACTAACTAAAAGAACTAATGAGAAAAAACTCTTTGTCATTGAGCAACAAGTTGTTGGGCTTCTTTGCAGTTTGTCTTCTTATAAAACATAATATATTATATAGTATGCAAACGTCTGAATAGGAATGCAGGAATATATATGAACATACATGTGTCTACTATTTATCTGAATCGTAAAAGCTTACTGTGGCCCTGCCAGTTTTAACCTTGAACTTGAATTTTATAAACTTGTGTACATACATACTTATCTTCGCTGTACTGAAGGTTTTTGTGCTTATGCTTTGCGTAAACACTTACTAACGAGCACATGACATTAACATGTAGAACTCCAGTTCAGCTTAATGTCAATGTTGCTTAAAGTACTTGTTGTAAATTACGTCGACGTAAAAAAACATTTAAGCCGAGAGATTCCAGTAAAACCATTTGCTATTACAACACAACTTTTCACTTCGTAGATGTTATGGATGTCATTCACCACAATCGGCATGATATCTACCTAGTAAACATACATTAAAAATGTATAATTATAGTTATGTAAGCGTATAATGGACAGATATGGATGTATGGGTGTGCTGAATGATAACTTTAGTTCTGAATATTCTGGGTGGGTTGCGCAACCACATTTATCAGTAGCTTAGTGCATGAAAAAGAAAAGGATTCTTGAGAATAAGAATTTCCTAGGATTTCAGTCCCAGGCAGAAGCAGGATTACGTAGTCACAGAACCAAATTTGCTAATAACATTTGAAAGCTTGATGCATTTGTTGACTTATATTTTACACATAACAATCCATTTCCCCTACAGTTAAATTGAATACCGAATCCATTTAATTTGACCTTGTTTGTTGACAATATAAAAATATTAAACAATAATAATTATTGTTGTAAATATAATTTGTAGATTTTGGATAAAAATGGAGATTTTGTCCTGATAAAAGAGTCGGCTTTATCAGAATGGCAAATTCTCTATGAGGAAATAGTAAGAATTTATCAGATAATGGTTAACTCTTAAAGTAACTTAAAATATCAATCATCATAAAGACAGTTCATTACTTTATATGGATGAAAACAAGTTTCAGCAGTAAGAGAGAATATCTGCTTATTAAAACAGCTCTAGTTATGAAATCCCATTTCAATGTATTTGCAGCTATGCAAAAGTAGTTCAACTTTTTAGGTATAATAATTAACGGTTGACATTAGTTGGTACATTACGACTTTAGCTACTGAGGATTTGCTGTCTAACTTTACAGTGTAATTCGGTATTGAGTACGGCGTTTATTTATGGTTATGTATTTCCGTTATCTTTGGAAAACTGTTTGGCAGATCAAAGATTACAGCTAACTTATTTCGTTACTTGCTTTTTTGAATAGGTACACTATTGTCGTAGTGTTTAGTACTCGTTAGGTACATAAAGTGTAGAAAGGATCTACATAAATATATTTCAAATAACAGTAAAGTGAATGGGTATATTAATACAATGCTAGTTAGTGTAATTAGTGTAATATTTTTCACATGCTGGTTGCATCATTGATTAGCAATAGTCGTTATTTATTGTTTGCTTCAGTATCAGTTCAGTATAGCTTTATTCCATCTACATGTCTATCTTTAAACGCTGTTGTCTGAAGATAAGACTTTTATCTTCAGACATATTATTTATGCACACTTGTATTGCTGGCAAACTTTTTTAATTAGCATATTATCAAAACATTATCAACTCCTACACATTCGCTTCCAACTCCAACTGATGATGACCCCACAATTCTCATTCTGATGCTACGGCTTCTTTCTTACAGAAAGCATGTGGGTCTACTGCATAGATACAAAGCTTCTGTATGCGATGGACAGAAACCTTTTTGCCATTCTCTCTGCAGAAGCATTCCGATGAAGTTGTGAAGGAACACTCATCGAGCTCAGTTTATACTGGAACCCTTTTAATTTAGATTTACCTGCATTAAATCATATCCTACTTACATACCTGGCGTGTGAAATAGAATTTGAGAGTAATTTTAAAGGTTAGTTTTTTTAACAATAGTTTATTAACTAATTGTACATTAGTATGTAGATCAGCAGGTCACAATTGTATTACTAAACGAGATCCATAAAAACGCCATTTCAAAAGCGTAATAACTTAATTACCTCTTATGTCAATATGATAATTTCCTATTGTTTGTATGTGCATGGTCTAATCAAGAAACTATCTATTTACATATAGGTGAAAAATGGGTTCTTTAAAAATCGAAAGGGTGGAAGTTAAGGATGTTCGTTATCCTACATCCCTTGAAGCTCACGGATCGGACGCTATGCATACCGACCCTGACTACTCTTGTGCTTATGTTATTATACATTTGGTCGATGATATTGAATTGAAAGGTTACGGTCTGACATTTACCTGTGGACGAGGAACGGAAATAGGTTATTGTTAAAATTATTCCATGTTGTATATCAGCCTAAGAATTTTATGCAAAGTTGTTGTACCTTTCTCCTATTATATAAATTTACATGTATTTATTTGCTCTTATCATTTATTATGCATCGTCGGATTTTATAGTGGTCCAAGCAGTGAATTCCATCAAATATCTGATTGAAGGACAAGATTGTATTGACATTTGGAACAATTTCTCTCAGTTTTACCGCCAGTTGACTAGTGAATCCCAGATTCGTTGGGTATATATACTTAGCTTGACAATTTTAATCATTTCTGTATTATGTTTGTATCTATATTGCTTATAATATTGGACGAGAATTATAAGCTTTGCAATTGAATTATATTCAAGATAGGACCCGAGAAAGGTGTTATCCATTTAGCATGTGCAGCAATAATCAACGCTCTTTGGGATTTGTGGGCACGCTATGAAAACAAACCACTTTGGAAATTACTAGTTGACATGTCACCTGAAAAATTAGTGTCCACAATAGATTTCAGATACATGTGAGAAGTTCAATCTTTTTCTCGAAAACTTAATTAATCGTGTTAATTGTAGTACATTGCTAACACTATACTCATGTTCCTATTACTTATGTGCATTCTATTTCAGAAAAGATGCTGTAACTCCTGAGGAGTGCATTCAGATGCTCAAAGAAAAATTCACAGTATCGGAAAGTGAAAGAGAGAATGAAATGAAAACTATAGGATTCCAAGCCTATACTACATCCGCTGGTATTCGTTTTACATTGTCATTTGATTTTGTTGAATATTAATGGGACTACTTACAGAGATTATGTAATACGTCAGAGAAAGCGATCAGTGTGTGATAATTAAAATTGCGCTTGAATCTATTAGGGTGGCTTGGATATAGTGATGAAAATATTAAAAAGCTATGCAGAGAATTCATGGATAAAGGATTCAATAGCTTTAAAGTGAAAGTTGGTCAAAATTTGGACGATGACAAAAACCGGTGTAAGCTTGTCAGAGATGTAATTGGGGACAAGTGTCAATTGGTAAGCCTTATTTGGGCAGTTTGGAATAATATAGTTACGTTTACGTATAGGCATAGGCTGCGGTCATAATGACTTACGATAATGTAAGTACAGTACGATCATGTTGCGACATATACTGTTAATACACACATTACACTGTTTAAGTGAATCTAACCGTTGCTTGTCTTCATTAGATGATAGATGCAAACCAACGTTGGGAAGTGCAAGAGTCAATAGATTGGGTAGTTGCATTGAAAGATTTCAAACCTCTTTGGATTGAAGAACCTACCTCACCAGATGACATTCTCGGACATGCGACAATTGCCAAAGTATTTAAAAATAGTACATAATTGAAATGGGCAGAAACAACTTCATATTTTATGGCTTTCTCTGTGTGAATGAATTTGATGCTTTCACGCATAAAAAAGCTATCAAAAATATTTTCTCGTGTGCTCTCGAACATTAAACGTTCACAACATTTACATTACACCTCAGTAAATGTGGAAGTCAAGTTAAACTTTTTAACGTTTTTTAGTGGTTTTATTTGAATTATCATGTACAAACAATTACTTGAATGACCCTATGATTTATTTGTCCTAAACAGGCATTGAGACCGTATGGGATCGGAGTGGCCACTGGGGAAATGTGCCAAAATAGAATTATCTTTAAACAACTGATGCAAGCGCAAGCAATTTCATTCTGTCAAATCGATTCTTGTCGTGTCGGAGGCGTCAATGAAAATCTAGCCATTTATTTTATGGCGAAAAAATTTGGAGGTATACCTACCTATATATCAAAGAAGTTTCTTCACGCATAGGTTTATCAAGAAAATAGTTTAAAAATCTAATGAATTTTTAGTGCCCGTCTGCCCACATGCTGGAGGTGTGGGATTATGTGAGATGGTTCAACATTTACAAATCTGGGATTACATCAGCCTCACGGGTGACAAAACTAATCGTATGATTGAGTGGGCTGACCATTTACATGAGCATTTTGTCTCCCCTCCGAATGTTAAAAATGGACACTACGTGGCCCCTACGGTAAAAATAATGATTAAAATTTTCCACTGAGGGAAAGAATATTTTACACCTAGACTCAAATGATTATTGTTTGCTTTAAAGGATCCCGGTTACAGTACTCAAATGAAAGAAGATTCCATTGCAGCTTACGAATTCCCGAATGGATCTTACTGGGATAAAGCAGAAAAGATCATGCTTTGTCAATAAATCAACTAGATTCAAAAAGACTCCCTGGCAGAACCTCTCTAATAAAATATTGAATAGAATACTTTACAGTAAATTTTAGAATTTGCTCTGGAATTATGTACGAAGTCCTTAATAAACAAACTTTCCTTTAGAACGTCCAATACATCAATATATTTTTATCATTTCTTCGTCATAACATTTAAAACTGGTACACAATACACCATAGAATTTTGTAGTTTATGGGCTGGATAAGTAGCGGAATTTTAAAATATTTTCTTCTCTGGATTGTCCGTTGTTTTTCGCTTACTCAGAGAAGTAGAACAGGAGATCTTTCTCTATGTCCTGCAAAAAATGTTATTTTTTAATATTTCATGTAAATTGAATTTTTTTAGTTTTATATTATTTATATACCTTTGGGCTTGTTGTCGGGCCATATCTTTGAACAACATTTCCCTTTTTATCAACAAGAAATTTTGTAAAATTCCATTTGACGAAGTTTCCAAAAGTGCCTCCTTGTTGTTGCTTCATGTATTTCCACAATGGGTGAGCATTTTCTCCATTTACGTTAATTTTGCTGGACATGTCATACCGGACATTATATTCAGCAGCAAATTCTTTGATTTGTTTCTCTGATAAAGGTTCTTGGCCAGCAAATTGATTACAAGGAAACGCTAAGATTCTCAGACCTTCGGACTCGGAATATTTGTCATACAGAGTTGTTAACTGTTCGTAGTTAACACAAGTTAATCCACATTTAGAAGCGACGTTCGCTATTATAATCACATGGCCTCTGTAAAGGTTACATTAAGAAATAGTTTAAGAATATATTCGTTTCTTTATAGAACACATGAGTACAGCTTATAAAAATATGTAGCCTCACAAATCTAATAATATACACGTGAAAGCACTTTTAAATGTACCTACATATACTTTAATGCTTAGTATCAATCAAGCGAACTTACTTATACTTTTCCATTGATTGAGCCTTGCCATCGATGTCAGTGTAACTAAATTCGTAAACTGACTCCGCTTTGTTCCAAGATTCATTGCTAGCTGCCTGCAAACAAATATTACATCAAGAATTAGATATGCCCACAGATTACGTGCATGCATGATCATTATGTATGTATTAAGTATAACGAATATTTTAAGTATTTTTTACACCCTAATTATTTTATTTGCTTACCATGTCTTCAGCTGTTAGAACTTCGGTTGCTATATCTGGTGCCACAGACCAATACAAAGCTAGCAAGATACCAACACCTGTTGATATCACCGCACTTACAATAGTCCAATCTACAAAAATAATACAAACTTATAAGAATATTTATTGACAGTTTATGGCTTTTACTACCTATGCATAACGTTTAATTGCAATTATCCCAATTCTATTAATGATATCCTGTCTTAAATATTGGGTATGAGTGCACTACTTCAACTTACTCATTTTTTCAGCATTTATTTGTAATCTCTGAAGAGAATGCAATTCAAAATATCTGTGCCAACAATTTCTTGTTAAGCATTAACCACCATAAATGTGATCTCCCAAATCTCCCTGAATCAAATTACCTATATAGATCAAAATAATCTGTCAGTTTGTGTAGTTAAATAAAAATGAAAGCTATAGATCTAGAAATATTTTCAATTTTTCGTTCATTTGATCTATGTGAATTATAACATGTGCACACTACATGAGTGTGCTAGAAAATTTTTCCAAGATTTCTGGTAAATTATGGTAAATAATTATCGAATATAGTATCGAATTGTCAGAGATGTCCAGCTGCAGCTGTCTTTAATGCATAATATATACTATATGCCTTAGCCTCT
Organism: Tomocerus nigrus; assembly: GCA_019776505.1. NCBI lineage: Eukaryota > Metazoa > Arthropoda > Collembola > Entomobryomorpha > Tomoceridae > Tomocerus > Tomocerus nigrus. The sequence goes on along the minus strand of JABASI010004590.1, from coordinate 5,490 downwards.
TATATGTACTGTTGGTTTTAAAAGTGTAAGCAAGGACAGATAATTACCCGATGCGATCACTTCCACAGTTTGCCAGTAGCTCAGCGGAATTCACTACTTTGGTGCTCAGCTGAAAGTAAAATGATTTTGCAAAAGTTGCAACAGTCAGTAGCAGGTTTATGAGTATGAGACTGAAATTTTTGTCTTTTATTTATGCTTATTCTTACAAAGGTAATATGTTGACAGGAAATAGGAGATTTCCATATACTACCTTAACCTGTCTATCTAATTAGTACACGTAATTATGTATGATCCACACAAGGACAACAGGGTAACTTGCATGATATCAATTACGCAACTACTTCAACTACAGGTTAAAGCTACAATACTAATGCTGGGAAAATAGCAAAGTGCAAGTCATCCGATCCTGCTATTACGACAGATAAAAGTCTGGAGATACTTCATAAACACAGACCTAATTGTTTCATTCTATCTGTATAATAATATGTAGGAAGCTACCTTAGCACCTTCTTATAAGGCAAGCAAAAACAGTGTTAGATTATCCACGTACGTATCCATATAATATAACATAAACAGCTGCTATCAAAACATTCCATAAAATCATACCACTAACTATCTATCTTCCTTAAACTTCACTTTCTATACTTTTTTGTCTCATGTTCTACACAAAATGAAAATACGAGTATTATTTGGATATACTTATTTGCTTGTATTACTGGGTGCTGCACAATGTAAATGTATATACCTTTAGTTTACGTTTTATATTATAAATCCACATCGATCGAACGCTGAACACTAAACGAATCGGAATACTTTCATTACTATTTGTAGCATAAATATTATTACCATAATAATTTACATAGATTTAGCTACCGCACCCCTAAAACAAAAAAGGCCCATTTTCGTAGTGAATTTACAATTTTCAGTGAAATTTTTATTAATAAATAATAAAAATACCTGTCATTGTTCCGCAGAGAAAATTAACCCAGTCAATTATTTTTCTAGCAAAAAAGATTTATTGCTTCCCCGTCATCCCTCATAGACAGTTAATTCGTCTGAATTTTGATTAAATTAAATGCACCCAACTTCACTTCTACTTGTTGATATCATCATGTGCATATCACAAGCAAAGATCGGAAGTGTCGATTGTTTGCACAAGAGATAACCTCGTGCTCTTTTGCCGAAAAATGATTTTCGGGTTTCCTGTATCTAGGCGGGTAATCTGTTCCCGAAGATAGCATTGCATCTAGCATCGTTAAAATTGTGCGTACCTGCTTACGTGTACTGTAGAACGTATACAACATCGTTATATGAGAATATATTGGATTTCATGATGTATTTGCGATAACCATGTAATTATTGGAAATTGAAAGAGCACTACACTTCTGTTCTGGTGTATAGTGTATACAATCGTCTTCAATACATGCAACTAGATCAATTGGCCCTGGGGGACTCAAAAATATCGTCCTTATTATTAAATTCAGGTAGGTATTTTAAAAATGCGGAAATCGTGAATGTCAGGGTTGGAGTAGTAAACTCACCGTTTCAATCAAGTCCTAGTGCTAACTTCAAGCAATTGGTTGTTTGAAGTTAAGTATTTGGCATAGATAGTACCTATTACACGATTAAAATATTATCAGCAAGCAAAGGATTTCATTTCATTGTATGTAGGTTGACATTTGACCCAAAATGACAAAAATCGATGTTAAAGATTTCAAATAATTTGATTTTATTATCAAGATACTATGTACATTTATTATGTTTACGTATCAAAATATATATACCATTCGTAAATGGTGTCAGTGTCAATGGAAGGTTACATTGCATTATTGCAGCAAAATTATTGTATTGGTGAATCCCTAATCTTGAATTCTCGATCACTAAAAAAGAGTTTGTACTCTGTTCTAGTTCTAACTACTACGTTACGTTATTAACGTTATGTACACAGGAGTTACAGAAAAATTAAAATAAGCATTGCATTGTGGCGGAGTCTTCTTTAGGACTAGTAAATACTTGTAGTACTTCAATAGCATAAAGCGTACATAGCACATCAATTTAAACTAATATTACATACACGTAGGTATTGAGATTACTTCCGCTTGCGCGTCTGCTGTATAGGTAGGTACCTTTAAAAATACAGTTTTTTACGTATTCCTAATTACGACACCGGGCCCGGACTCCGGACACCAAAGTGATTACGAGAATGAAACCAATAATCGAGCCGTTGATATTTAGCAAGATCTTCGGTAGAAATACATGTAATAGCTCCTGCTTGCTTTTCGATTTGGTATTTGACGAATTCCGGCTAATATACAACAAAAATAAAAAATTCATTATGACTTCATGTATACATATCAAAATATTCAATCAAATGCGACTACTATAATGAAGGACTATCTAAGCCTCATACTCTAATCAGTCTAAACACTAATTCTTCAATATTCTCTTCAATTAAGCTTAAAATCAAATCTCAAATTGCTAATTAGTCGTGTATTGCATCAGCGTCAACGCATCTTTAGAGTACATAATTATCATTATCTACACTTTCTACGAGGAGCATGTTGACACTTTAGAGGGGCTATTGACACTTTATGACATTTTGACATATGGCCAGTTTGGCCTGTTCACACTTTCTATGGTGTCACTTTATTAGGTGTTGCTGAGAGGATGTAGAAAGGTAGGAACTACAGTTAACCCTTGTTTTGTCAAAAACTGTTAAAGAGCAAAGAGCAATTCGAAATCCTTCACACTTTTGGAACTACAGGAATGCTATGGTCTCTGAATATTACAGATTACAAAACAATTTTAATTGCCACCGTTTAACACGCCCGTATTGATGGGGGCATTCGAGGCTGAACCCGCCCCCCCCCCCCACCAATCCAGGAAAAGAGAGAATTTTTTCCTAAAATACCAAAACATTTCGCCCTTCGCGCGATTATAAGCAATTTTTAGGTCATTTTTGACTCATATTTGACAAAAACAAAATATGTGTGCTGTATATGTCTATATAAAATCTCAGTCCCCTCCGAATCTCTATCTACCTACGGGTATAAACAGCTAGTATGACATAATATGTATGATGCAATAAATTATAAGTAAAATAGAGAAGTAAAAATATTAAAATATAATTACCGGAACAAACCAAAAATATCCAGGTGAAAATCTATGAGCTTGGGATTTTTTTAACTTAGAATATGGTGCGATGACATGTAAGTGGAGATGAGGAACAGAAATTTTGGGAGGATAGTGAAATCCTACTGTTATGTCATCAAAAGTTTCGGGCTTTGCTTTTTCCTTGCTTAATTTGCTTTTCATCACCGATTTCCCAGTTTCTACAAGTCGATCCAGTAGTGGTAAATGCTCCTTATTCAGGAACTGACAATCGCGTATGTGTTTTTTTGGGACAACCAACATATGGTTACGAGCCGCTGCGCGGTGGTCGTTAAATACGACGATTTCTTCATCCTATAAAACCAAAAATGATAAAAATTTGTAGTTCCGTCCATTCGTCTGTATTTTGGCATTTAGTTCTACTTAATCACTTACATATACATATTATATAACTACTATAATATTATACCTCTAACATATAAGAAGTAATGCCAGTATGAAAGCTTCTTAACTTTATGAACTACTCAGAACTAGGTACGAATTATTTCTATTCTATCATCTATCCAAAAATTATTTGGTTTCTTTTGAAGTCATGAAGGCTGCTTAGTGCTTGAGAACTCAAATACAGGGAGATCTTAATCTTAATGAATGATGGTCTCATCTCATGTCTCGCTTGTATTCTTTTTACAGGTACGCATATGTGAGAGTGAGATGTAGTGTTAGCCTTAGTAGTGTATAAGCGTTTTAGGTATTATGTATAAAGTTTTGAAGTAAAGAAAATACATTTGGAATTGACAAAAAAAACAATAAGTTATGTAGCCCATTGTTGTTATTACTTCTGTTTTAAAGTTTTATTCGCCTTTTCTTATTCTATTCCTAAATCGTCGTATTATATTATTATGGTTTTAGTTAAAGAGCTTCTTCTGACGACACCTGAGTCTGAGACGCGAGTAAGATGTACAAATGATGAAAGATTACGCATACGGCCGCCGGCAGGTATGTATAGTTATAGGCCAAGGTCATTGTGCAATAATTAATGATCAATTAATTAGTATTAATCCTGAATAACAAATACTGCAGAAAAAATCAAAAATAATATCTTACTTCAAATAACAAGGCATCTTTTTCCAACTCGCTCTTATGCGCCGCTATTCTACAAAACCTACACTCGTCCAGATGATTTCCCCGAAGAATGTTAACAAGACCATTAACGATTTCCTTTGCCATTTTTAATCGCTCGAAGTTAACAAATGAATCTAAGGAATGAGGAATGTGCTGGTGTTCCTTCCCGCTCAGACTGCTCACTTCATATACTGACTATGCATGCAACTACAGATCACAAAACAGTATACAAGACCTTCCACAACAAAAACTGTGTAAAATGCCAAACGAATTTTTTAAAATCCACCATCAGACCGATCAGTCAAGCTTCACATTTATGTTCACTGAATGTTGATAATAAAAAATTATGAACTTTGGTAGAGATGCAGATGGGAGAGTATCACAGAGTGCTATAGAGTGCAGAAGCACGAAGTAATGGGAACTTTAGGGCTTAGGGACACTAGTAACAGTGAGGGATTAATAATTATTGTTTTCCATAAGATAAGACGAGATTCGAGACCTCTGAGAAGTATTTAGAATTTAGTAACCAGTTTAGCTTTTAGTTAGATTAGGTAATTAGATAATATGCTTATTTAAAGGCACAGATGCTTACAACAATACAAGTCAGAGGCAAAACCAAAACTCAATTATAAAACGATGATAATAATAATATGACACATGTTTGGCTATCTAATCTCTAATCTACAATTTTCATGACACGCAAACGACGCGATAAAGCTCTATGAAAAATACACCACTTGGGTGGGGCAAGACTGTGGTTGTGGGGTTGGTTGGGCCTAGGCCCAGCTCTCCTCTCCACTTGCACTGACTTTTATGTTCCAGGAAGGTATATTTTAATATATTTTATTGTTATGATATTCAAAATTCAAACTGTACCTGCTATACATATAGTAGTTTGACAAAATTAATTACCACAAACGTATTTATTCCTGTGATTTGCATTTGCTTGCATTTAGATTTTGATTAAAGGTGCGTCAAAAGAGACAGCTACGTACACACCTTAACAAGTACCTAGTAGTCTATTTATAACAAAACTTCTATGCCCATTCGCAGTCCATATGCCTGCAGAATTACTTATGAATAGATTATTTTCTCGTCATTTCGTCAACCATTTCTTGTTAATAGACAGGAGTCCTTGTGAAATTTCATAGGGCAACCAATACCTTAAGAAATTCATCTATTGATAATTATTAATATTGTACATACTGTCCACTGTGGGTCTGCTTGGATTTGCAGTATAATCTCTTAAGCCGTAGA
>JABASI010004589.1:0-13773 GCA_019776505.1 Tomocerus nigrus | reverse complement strand
TTATGCGCAGCGGGGAATGCCGAAGAACGCTTTATATCGTTATCAAAGGTGAAATGAGTTTCCCGTTTTATTTTTGACAGTTACGAATAAAATAGTAATGTAGTGCCCCAATCTACTCCTAAAGGTTCCGTAGCTGTAACCAGTGTCCAGTTCACGGTCTATGAGCAAATTATTGAGGCTTCGGGACATTTTGGACTGCGTGATTTGTTGTATGGTGAACCAAGTGCTTATAACATTCGAACTCTCAGCGATTGTCTCATGTGGGCAGTTGATTTTGATAATTTTAAAAGTGCATTTATATACGAAGAGGAAACTTTGGAGTGGGTTTTCGAGGAAAAGGCTAGTCTTGGTCAATTTTAACGAACCACACCATTATTGACTGCTAAAAATGTTTAGCTAGGTACTAATTTTGCAAATACCGACTTAAAATTAAAATTAATTCCTATTGCCACACAGGAAAAGATGGCTGCACATAGTGAAGCCATGCAACAGGTGTATGATAGTTACTACCACAATCACAATTTGTACTGTGATCAACGAGACGGGACCATGCCGAATCCTTCGTGGAACAAGATGCCACGAACTGAGATTGAAATTTATGAGAAATGTACTTATGAAGAATACATCAATCCATTTCAGAAACTGGGCACCGTATTTCGAGTACTGTCTCGGTAATCACTGACTATCATTAATTTTCTCTTATCATCCTGTTTTTTTAATTCATTTTATTAACGTATTTTTTTGCTTTCACCAAAATTCATTTTTGGCAAAAGCAGTTGAAAAATTATATTTCACTTTTTATTTTTAAAGATATTGTTGTATCCCCTACTCCGTACATGATAACATTTATTTGTATGAGTTTACCTGTCTGAAAACTAATAATTCTGCAGATTTTTCTTAATGCACCAAACCGTACATCCGGCTGGAATGTTTGCTCGTTTCTGGAGTAGCTTTATTGCTTTAACTTGCTGTTTAACGATGATATTCCTTTTGATCGAACACTTTATGTGGGTGAGGACACCCGCTATGAGACTGTTACAGCTGTTTAGTACTTTAATATATTGGTTTGATATGTAAGCAAAAAGAATTATTTATAATTGCCCTTACCACTTAGTTTTAATTCAAAGAAATTAAGAATATTTGGACACGTCACATATCTAAGTACAGACAGATAATACTTTACGATGCTCGTGGCATTTGCAGATACATAAGGCTTCACTGGGGCTATTTTTCTACGACAAATAATGCCCTGATTATTCATCCCCTGAAAACTTCAACCAGATACATGTCACAGGGATCTTTCTTCACTGATGTCTGTTTTTCTCTCCCATATGAATTGGTGATTTGGTTGATTGGAGGAACAAGTGTGTTAGGTTACGGACCCGGTGCAACTTGGTACTCGACTCTCCGATGGACTCGGCTCTTTCAAATTTTTCGCATTCCTATGCTCTTCAAAATTGCACATAACACATTTAAAATGAGGAGTGCCGTATTGTAAGAATTTCATTGCTACTAATTTAGTAATGAATAGTAATAGTATAAATACAGCCTCAAATAGCAAATATAAAGATATTGTAATTTTATGGTTATCCAATACCTTCAGATAATCAATTGCACTGGTTGTAGACAATTTTGTCTAATATAAGGACAAAAAATTCTTCCAATTTGGCAAAAGTCTGCTTTGGGAATAGATATTTACAGGATTTTAATGTGAAGAAAATTTGATTAGGGTTACTTTGTACGTTTTGATGACTGCTGGCTTGTGTACTTCTCTTGCAACTGTGGCTGTTTACTTAGGATGTCCATTTCCAGCCAAAGACTGGGAAGCTGGAGACGAATACCGAATGCCTATGTGCTTACAAAACACATTGGCTCTAAGTTTAGGTAGACAATATTATACCATCATTATCAGCAATAAAGTATCGTTATATTATCAGCAATAAGTGATTCTCCACTATACATTCAATCAATTACGTACCTACTCATATATTTTCTTACTGTCAAAAATTGACGATAATTTGGTTTTCTTCAATAGCTACCAAAGGCGGTGGAGTTGAGATGAATCATTTGGACAGTTTTACAGAAAGGCTGATTGTAGGAATGTACTACGTGACTCAGGTTATCCTTGTCATTGGATACGGCGATATGATAGAACTAAATCGAAACGAAATTCATCTTGCGATTCTCCTTATGATTTTTGGTAATTAACTCAATGACCTTGGTTTGATATTAGAGTGCATCTAAGTATATAAATTATTTTATCTCATTTTCTTTGGATTCTTCAGGTTTCTTGATTACCAGATGCATCATAGCTGATATTACAGCTGCTGAGGTAGACAGCGACTTACTTCGGAATGAATTAACGGGAAGGATGAACAATTTGTTGTATATAATGAAAAGAGAGAGAGTTAGTCGCAAATTAATCAAGTAGGTTACTTTCAATTTCAAACATTTGCTCATTTTGATTTTGTATGAAATTAAATTTTGTTTTACTTTATGCAAATTTCTTTCCGAAGGTCTGTAAAAATGTACTTTAGTCACACTTGGCTAAAGTCAAGAGGCTACCAACCAACTTTAGCTTTTCGCGATTTAAACGTAGGCTTAAAAGCGGATCTGTTTTATGAATTTGTTGGTGGTGAACGTATTGCCTCCGTGAGTACACTCACTACAAATTATTTCATTTCATCGATTCATTATACTATTTATTTCAAGAATTGATGTTACTAACTCTGTTTTCACAGATTCCTTTGTTTAAAGAATTAAGTACAAATGCCTTGCGAGCATTGTGTACATATTTCTATAAGTACTATTTCGTTCGTGGACAGCATATTGTTCGGTAGGGTAGAATTTTAAGCAAAAAATGTACAAATCCAATTGAAAAAGGAATACTAAATTTCAGCTTTTGTGCGATTAGTTGTGGAAACATGGAGTATCAAATGTATATCATTATCAAAGGAACCGTTTGGCTGCTTGATTATAATTCTAATTATATCATGAATTTATATCCTGGACAGTAAGTGCTTTAAGATACAATTAAAATTTACCGAACAGGAATACCCGGTTTGGCTTCCTTGGAAAATAAATTACCAAATTGACATAAGATCATTTTCGAAATATTATCTGAAAATTGTCAGTTATATGATGCTATGATTTCTAGGACATTCGGGGAGGTGTCCATGATCTACCGACAACCTCGAAAATACAACATTATCGCGGGGAGTGCTGTAGAAGTTCTAACGTTGAGTCCTCAGGATTATGCAGCTGTAATCGAATGCTATCCCTCAATACAAAGAACCTTCGAGACGAAACTGATCAAATCAAATTGTAGAGATTTATTTGAGTTAGACATAGTGAAACAAAAAATCGAATGGGCGAACATGTCGAGGGCTAAAATGTTGAAGAAAAGTAACGAAGATCATATGAAAACGGAGTATATCAAAGAGATGGTGGCCAAAATTGATCCGTCGAGTTTAATTAAAGACACAGTGGCTAAAAAACCTCCATCGCTCAAACAAAAATTTAGGCACTACATTATGGACAGGGGAGCAAGGGATACTTCGTTGCCACTTTTTTACTTTGTTGCGCATTCTTTTGCGTAAGAATTTTATAAAATCTGTTGCATATTGGGCTTATTTATTTGTGAGATTTTTTATAATGATTATTTTCTGACTTAGTACAAGAAATGAGCCCCGATTCCAATTTCTCATCCATCCTAACTGTACTTTCATGAGATATTTCAACGACTGCATCACTTGGTATTGCATCCTTTCTCCTGCTGTTGTGCTCTACGTCCTTTGTTTTCCTTGCGTCGGTTGCCTCGCTCTTCGCTATTCAGAAAACACTGAATTTGTCATGTGGGCATTCATTCTACTCCAATTCTTCACACCATTCCAGACTGACGATATGGACTACTGCAAAAATCACAAGGAAATTGTGGCAAAGTAATGGAAAACTTGTTAATTATTTAAAACATTCGCCAATAGACACTATTCGTAGTGGAATATTTACGCTTTTCTGTACCAAATAGTTATGTCTACCGCCCACCTTTGTTTGCTTTGGATTTACTTACCTCATTGCCCTATCAGTACCTTCCTGATCTAGGAGACTTTGGCCGGAAGATGGAATTTCTTATTCTTTTAAGAGTTTTGCGATTAGTGAGTCCCTATTTGAGTATGCATATGAACAGTAATAAAACGATAATATTTTCTGGAATTCTTGATGTAGAATTCTTTCATGTGTATACCTGCAGATCATTTTAGTTATTCTTATTACCTACAAATACATAAATGTACAATTAACTGTGACTAACTAGCTACTGCATGGCTTTGGAATTACAGATTCGCTTTTACCGAGAACAAATCAAGAAGAAAAACATTTTCTCAATTACTACCTTTCGCTACAAAATAACCCTCTCCATAGCTTCGTTTTTCCTAATGACTCATGTTCTGGCATGTTTATTTTATTACATTTCCACATGTGAAAATCCTGATGATAGCCAGGAAACCGAATGCCACCCTGGAACATGGACTTATAATTGTACCACATTAACCTGTCATTAGATATTTTTGTTGTTTCCAAAATTTTAGCCTTTCCTACTTTCATTTCAGACGCAGAGGACGATGAGGTTGAACCTTATTCTGCAGAGGATTCCTGGAAGTGGTACATTATATCACTCTACTTTGTCGTTACTACTGTGGTAGGCTTTTGTAAATTTTCTTATTTTGTCCGTATTATATTCTATGTATTGCTAAAATGACTAAACATGGAATTTTACATTGTTGGTAGAGTACAACTGGTTTTGGTGATATATTACTTGGAAATCCGACAGAATTGCTTGTTGCCGTTATCACGATATTTTGCGGGGCCTTCGTTCTCTCCGTCATTTTAAGTCACTTTGGTGCTGGAGTAGCTTCCCTCAGTAAAATGTCGCGAGAATATTTGTACCAAGTCACTATTTTATTGGTAAAGTTATTCTGTGCCCACAAAGATTACGAGTTTTCCTTCAACATCACAATTATTGACCTCTCAATGTGCACGGGTGAAAAATTAATGCGATTACGTAAAGAAAAAATCCATTTAAATACTGTTAACCCTTTCTGTATCTAAATACTTTCTTGCAGAAACACACACAAGCTATTGGCCTATCAAAAAAGCAATTAGATAACATAGTAGCATATTTTCTCTTGCTTTGGCACCGATGTAGAGGGGTACCTTACGATGTAACAACTTCTGTATTACCCGAAACACTCCGCATTGATGTTTGCTACTCCCTTTATTCAAAAGTGATTAAAAAAGTATGCTGCATTATTTTTCAGTAGTTTCATGCAATAAAAGATGAATTTTCAGCCATAGTTTTCAGTTGAATCTCCAAATAATAAATTTTTCTGATTTTAGTCAAGAATTTTTTCAGAGGTAGACGACAAGACGTTTATAGCGCAGGTGTGTGCCCGAGTGTCTCATTGTGTCGTCCTTCCAGGTGTCACAATAGAAACTCAAGGAGATTTAGGAGAGACTTTGTATATTGTCTTCAAAGGAAAAGTGGCATCTTACACGAAGACTATGCAAGGTCAATTCAAGGTTACAAGAGGATATGTGGAAGGGAATATATTCGGGGTTTTGCCAGCATTCTTTTATGATCAAGAATATAGGAACACGTACAGAGCAGAGAGTTTCGTTGAGATTCTAAAGCTTTCTCAGGCTGACATTTATCAACTTGCAGCAAACTACCCGCGTTTTTCTGCTATTTGCCACATTCTGATATTTGCAAAAGCCATTACTCATTCTGCTAAGCTGGAGGATTGTATATTTTCCGAGGAAAAAGTTGAGAGGAAAGGTTTATTTGAAGTTGAAACAAATCAGTGGGTGAAAAAGGAGAAAAAGGAGCCAATGACGCAGTTGGAGATGGAGAAGAAAATTGTCGAGGCAGTTACGAACATGACTTTAAATTTTGATGAAACGCGGAAACACCCTAAGGAAGGTCTCATGATGACCGTTCAGAAGAAATCTCATACTACCAGGAAAAAGTCTATGAAATCAACAAAGAAAATTACAGTTCAAATACCCGGTAAAAATGCGGGACACAATCTCATGCTCGCTAAATCCTTAGCTATCCGCAAACAAAGCGCTAGAAAAGAATCTCTTGCTCCTCACAAGGGAATAAAGCATAACAGGCCGGTGTTGCAGAATAAAAAATCATTGCCAAAGATAAATAGTTCTGTAAGCATACGTCCCCAACGCAAAGTTTAATTTACAATCAATATTATACATCACGAATCACAGTGACTTTGTTACACAATAGAAGTAAATAATATATTTAGTTATGCAATAATTAAAATAATGTACACAAATAAGGTTTAAAAATACTTTAAAATAAATTAACATGAAATACAGTCGTGTGATTTTCATTGCCTTTCTCTACTTCCCGCCTTACATTTCCTTGATATTATTAAAATTCTCTCAAATATTATTTTTTTAAATAAAATCTAGAATTTTCCTGTTTTTTTCAATTGTGAGTTCCAAAAATCAGTCTCAAAATAAAAAAATCATGAAAACAATATCAATGAATTTGAAAATTGCTGTTAGTAATAAAAATGGACAAAAACCTAAAAATATTTGTAATAATCGAGTCTTTTAACAGTAAAAGAGTCGTGGTATGACATGAATTACTGAAATTAATCTGTGTCTGTAAGAATCCCTCGTCTGCTAATAGGATCATAATACTCAGAATATTCCTCCCATATAATATCATCACCTTCGTTGTGCTCATTGACCACTGTGTCAAAATCGTAACCATCATATTCGATACTATAGTCAAAATAATCAGAATTGTCCTCAGTTTGATGACAATCTAGACATTCAGAAGTATTACTGGAGAGGAAACTGGTTACAACGTTTTCTGTATTGGAAACATTAGCTAACGAAGAATTGGATTCTTGAATGACAAAGTTCGTACTTGGAGAAGTTTCATTAATCACAAGCATCTTATCATCATCACCAATGTGAATGGAGGAATCAACAACGGAATCTCCTCCTGTAGCCTGTAAACTTGGAAATGAAGCCGTAGGTAAAGGATTGGTCATACTTAGGGAATCTGGGAATCCAGGGAGTCCTAAATTACCTGAATTTTCTTGGCTATTTTCACCATTTTCAGAACTACCCACCAGCGTAGTGTTCCCAAAAGCGTTCTCACTTTCCGTGGGTTTATTAATTTCAAGTTTATTTATAATGTGATTAACAATTGGTTTCACATGAGTAAGTACGAATGGTTTAGTAGTTGTGTTCGGCATAGAGTAGACTAATGAAGCGTTGTAAAATTCAATTGGAGAGCAGTAGCAGTAACAGTCACCTGGTCCATAGATGCATCTGTCAGAATCAAGATAATTATTTTCTTATTTAATACTTCATCACTTAAAAAAAATTAATTGTGGAAGATGACCAAAGATTTTATACCCTCCTCCGAGCGGATATTTTATGGCCCGGCAGAAATTATCACACGAAGGAGTCGTTCCAGCACACAATGTCCAATCAGGTGCAGTCTGAAAACATAAAAATATTTAAAATCATGTCCAAAAGATTTTATTCGAGATTTTTCGGTGGATAAATAAAAAATATAAGTAATAGCAAACTAACAATTGGGCAGTAACAACGGCAGAGACCCCCTTGCATCCTTCCAAAAGGTTTTCCCCTCTTTTGGCAATGATTTGTACATTTTTTCTCCAGAAAATAGAAATATGACCAACGGAAATCTCGGTTTGGAGTTGTGTCTTCTGACGCTTTCAGATCTCCTCCCAGTTGAAAATCTTCATGGGGTTTCGCTAAATGCGTCCCCTGGAATATTTTATAAAGTTAAAACAATTATTTGCTGATGCTTTAATTGTAGGTGAAGGATATCTTTTTCAATTCGTAATAGTAATTATAATTGTGTAAATGTAACTTACCGAGACTGCAAGCATTACTATTTGGAAAATAATTAGGAAGGCTCTGTCTGCGAAGTCCATTGCGATATGATATTAATTTAATAGTGGCCACCACTGATATGTGCAAAATATTTTGAAGATTAAAATTCATGAGAATAATATTATGAGAGTTTCTCTCTTCAGTTTTCCATTTCAATGTGTATAGACCAAACAGAACGAGATCTTACACAGGAATAATGAAAAATAAAAGTAATGTTCTGTATTAGTTGTTACAAGTAAAAATAACTTCCAAATAAACAGCTACAAGCACGTGTATACCCCTTACATAGGTTCCTATTGCTATACTTTCGTATTGAGATTTTGGTGATATCATTAGTGCTCTTATTAGGATGTATTCAGGTAAAATTAATAGTCTTATTAGGACTAAAAGTATAGAGTTCTTATGAAATGAACTATAAATAAAAGTACAGTGTAAGAATCAGTCCCGTGTCCCGTTAGAAGAAAAGGATTGCACAAAATGCAGCTAAGAATATGTAGGTGCCTAACGGGCCCAAAGGATTTAACACATACAATACACCTTTATACTTACCGTACATACATGGACACACAAATTACACGGTACACCTGCTTCTAGTATGAAAATGAGAATTTTGGGCTCTATGCAGTCTTGAGCCTTCAGTCTTGATAATAATATGTATGCTCTTGCCACATTGAGCTGAGACTTAGGTAGAGCTGGAATTTAGAAAACTACCACACTATTAGCTGGACGAATCTTCATGTTCAATGGAGAACAGATTTTATAGAATTGGAGTCTCAACAGAATGAAAACACACATATTAAAATTATTGAAAACTTTATAGTTTTGATGGAGGTACCCTACGGATATCTATTAAATAATATTATATGTACCTACGTATGACGTAGCCTGTTGCAGCTTTTGCAACACGGGAATCTGTATTTACGAATTTTACTTTATTTTAGTAATAACACACAAAAACATGCTAGTTGCAACTTGCAACATTAGAAATCTTTTGAATTTACAGTGTTTATTCCTACACATACACATTTCAAACTCGAATCATATTCATGCATAAAGTTACATTCATAAAAAAACTGAAATAATCGATATCATCCCATTTTCCTGGACGGGGGAAGAATTCCTATACCTATAAACAAATCCCTATATTTTTCAGCATTTAAATAGTCCGAAGTGTTACAGAGGGAAATTCTTTCCCACATCGACAGTAGAAAGCTCCTTTCCCGTTCCTGGAATCCGGAGATTATCGAAATATATTTAATATTGGCAAGAACTATAGCCTTGGGTCAATTCACTCAGTTTCAAATTCTGAATGATGCACTCTTGATGGTATTCACTGTATATTGCTCCTCCTCTGCAACTGCAAATTCCTCCAGACTCCCCTTCGGCTTGGCAGTACAAATGTTTCCCTTTCATGCAGGTGGCCACTCTTCTTCCTGTTATTAATGTATCACATTTGGCTCCGAGTTTTCCTACACATCTCTCCTGAACTTCGTCGTAGATTTGATGATTTTTAATATCACAAGAACATTTCCCTGATGAGCAAGAGAGAAATATGTCATTGTTGCAAACGTCGTGCAGAATCGGCGAGACAGAGTCATAATCGGGTACTATTACATTTGACATGCATTTTTGACCGTGTCCTAATGAACATTGATTATTAAAATTTGCTGAATATCCATCAAGACATCTGCAAACACCCAGGATACATTTTGAATGTGTTGAACATCTTTTCAAGAAGCCGCACCGACCACCTTCAAGGACGAGGCATTCTTTACCAACAAGTTCTTGGCCAGGTTTGCACGTTTTGTTCGCAACAATATTAATGCCCCCAGGAGCAGCACGAACTGGGGCAATGGCACAACAACCCCAGTACGTTAAGATGATGATTGATAAGCTTAGAAACTTGAAATCTGAGGATCCCATTGCAATTTATTTTATTTCTTCGAGTTTTAAACTAATAAATATTTAAGATACCAATTGATGTTATCTCGGATAATGACGATAGATTCCTCAACTAAACAGTATAAACGGGCAATGATCTATATGAATAATAATTGAATCTCAGGAAATAAATGAACAATGACAACGTACCTTGAGAGACAAATTAGAATTCTATTCCTCGTTCAATGATTTTTATGTTATTCTTGTTTTCTTACATACACCTACTTTATTTCAGTACATTATTTTTCTGTGTCTGTAAACGGTAAGTGAAGACTAACCCAAAAAATAATATTGAGGTTACAAAAACAAATACGAGATAACCCACATAATGGATTAAATGGATATCGAATGTTTTATTAAGTCATGCAATGCAGATTTAGGTATGAATCAGCAAATTATTTTGAAACCATATTATAAACATACACATTACGTTGATTGGTTTAAAGATAAACGGGCCAGGATTATAGGTAACAATAGGTATAGATAAATTCATGACGGTTCGACGGTTGAATTGAAAGTTGATGTAGGTAATCATTTTCATTCACTAAAAGTACAAACAAACCAGCAAAAACGAAATAAATACCTAGATTTTTATCGGGTAATATTCAAGAATGCATTTTATTTTTCATAAATTATTTTTCATAAATTATTTTTCATAAATTATTTTTCATAAATTATTTTTCGTAACTGCTGTTAGTATTTCAATGGTGTGAAGTAATTAAAAGTACACCCATTGCTGTGTAACAAATAAATTCAACAGAAGGTAACACCTACACACACCTCAACTCGCAGGGTACTGTTCAAGCAGCAAAGTATTAAAAACTGTGTTTTATGTCAAATCAACAGGGCAAGTCGACGAAAAAACGATTAGAGCAATGATAGGTGAAGGCGATCAAAAGAAAAACAATAAATGAAATGTAAACTTGTGGTTCACAAGCAGAATTTTTTGCACATGTTCTACTTTCTGTCTCTATTGTATCATTTCCGCAATAGCATTTTCCCGGATAAGACTTGATTTCGTACATTTGGGATAAAATTTTATTTTTGACTCGAGGAGCAGTGGGACTCATTGATGTGCAGAGAGCCCCTTCAACGCACATCAACATATTTTCGGAATTTTTAGCTTCCAAATCGCAATAGCCTCCGACAAGACTGACGCAAGTTTTCAGATGTTCATCCCAAACTTTATTTTCACTGTCACAGCCACATTTTCCATCAATACAGGCGAGAAAATCAATTTTATTGCAGGAATAAACGAAAGAGGTTTTATCTCTGCCCGCATGTTTCTTGCATGTTTCCCCAAATGTATGAAAACATTTCCCTTCAAAATTCGGAGAAAATCTATTTTTGCACTGACATTTTTTTCTTTTTGGGTCACAGTAGGCATTTTCCGTGCAATCATTTGACTTTGTACACTTTTTCCCTGCGACTAGATAACATTTTTTCTGCTTTTTACTAAATATCATGTCAGGGAGACATTGACATGTTGAATTGATGCAAACTGCGTTTTCAACGCATTCCAGGGTTCTTTGACTTTTGTTTCCACTTGACAATCCTTGACTGCCATTCATATCACACTTTTCACCAATAATGCTGATACAGTAACCTCGTTCACCATCGTATAATTTTTCATTTTCTCTGCATTGACACTTTCCATCGACACATTCGAAGTAATCGTCCGAGTTACACAAGCCGGTTGGATCTTCTGCCTCTGTCGCGTTTATGTTACAAGGATTCATGTATTTTCGCCTGCATTGTCCTTTCAAATCCGGAGAATAGCCTTGCTTGCAGTGGCAAATTCTAGCATCGAAACAAAATGCTTCGTCTGTACAGTCGACGTTCTGTGTGCAGTGTGATCCCACAATTCCTAAACACCGAGACTGAAGCCAACTAAATATTAATTCGTCCGAAGAACATTTACACAACTTTGTTTCTGGATCACAAACAAGATTTGCTTCCGCATTGCAATCTGTATTTGAACAACTTGAATTAAATGAGGATAGACATGTTTGATTGTTAGCTGAGGCAATAAATCCTTTTGGACATACACAACTATCGTCGATAGGGCTTTTCGTCGCTTCACATATTGGCACTTCCTTACAATTTGATGCTTCAGTAGATGAAATAGATTCTTCTTTCGAATTTTCGCAAAAAGTATTTAATGCTGATACACTGTTCCGAAAAATTTCTAAACATGTAACACATAAAATGATTCGGCATAATATGGTTAATGACTCAGATAATTTCATGTTGTGTTTAGGGAATAATTCGATATTACTATTTCATTGCTTTCAAGTACTTTTTAACATTACAGATGATATCTTATTTTAAACAGTTATAAATATTTGAAACAGTTATAAATATTTATTTGTTTGAAGATAGGTACTCTTATTTAATAAATCTATATTGCAGTTTCTTTTCTGCTATAATCACAGAAAGGGATGAACTGCATGACTGCATGGAAAATTGTTACTGAAAATGAAGTTATATTTTAAACAAATCTATCTTTCCCTGAATTGCTAACGACCTTCTTCTGCCGAAACAGTTTTCGAATAAATGCAAAGCTTCGACCTACTTACTTCTAAATATAACTATATGTAGAACATTCAGGATTTGGTAAAATCCTCATCACATGTGGAGCAATAAAACGTCGGATTTGTTAGTATTTCAGAATTAGGTATACTTACCACGAGATAAGGTATGCAGATGTGCTCCTGTAGGTTTTCTTGATATTAATGTAGATACGTAGATGGTAGTTTTCATTATGTATAGATAGATTCATATGCAGAGTCCTAGCTTTTAACCTAAGGACCCTGTATCCTAATCCTAACCATTCCTAACTCCTTTCCTTAGTATGAAAGATAATCTACTTTAGAGTTACCTATAACAATTTTATCTGTGAATTCAACCTTAAATCCTAAATAAACGATAAATTAAGAGTTCATATTTTATTTCAGAAAGACCATTTCATCTTATTTCAATTAAATCCTTATAGAATTAAATACTGGCCTATTAGGCGTCGTGGATAACATTGGACCTAGGTGAATTCATATAATATTCATTTAAAATAAATGCTTGTAATAAATATAGCTGCGTTTAACCGTTAAAATTGCCAATACTTCATGAATGCAGCAACTAGTTTGTTGTGTCGCATGTCGCAAAAATACATGAAAATAATCTGTTAGTTTTTGGTGAAATGATTATTTTTCAGTATTTTAATGTTCACTGTATATAATACTCATACTCATAATTCCCAATAAGAAATGCAGTTTTTACGGAGGCTTTGTCAGTGCATTTAAATATAAAACACCAGCATGCATGAGTTTACCGTGCATGTGCTTACTTTTATCAGCTATCCTTTATGAGCTATGCCTATAATATTTTATACATATAATAAAATGCATAATCAATACCAAGCTTTATTAAAGCCATTGCCATTATTGACCAATATTCTTGCACATAAATCATCAATGTTATATTATCATGTGGATGAAGTGTAGTAGGGCCCAACCAACCTATGTATTGATTAGGAATTACAATTAGGGCATTAATACCCATTTTGTATTGTATGGTTTCAGTTTCACTATAATAGTATTGATTAGATTTGTGAATATGTGTATTAATGATATCTTTTAGTGTAGCATAGCTGCTATGTATAGGAAAGACAGGTCTGCTTGTCCGTCTGTCTGTACGTCCGTCCGTCTGTCTGTCCATGGGCATGATAACTTTTGAACGGATTGACGTACAGGGTTATCCAAATGTATGTTAACATGGTCTAGGCTCTCTAGCTCCTAAACGGAGGCTGCTACCGAAATGAGGTGATCACCATTCGAAAGAGGACAAAATTTGCAACAGTAACAAGCTGACAAGTCTTTG
>JABASI010004588.1:0-13774 GCA_019776505.1 Tomocerus nigrus | reverse complement strand
CTTCCATCAGATTACATATTTAAGAATATTTTTTTCAAATTCTTCACCTCAAAATCTATCAGAAAAGTAGTTTACATGACCATTAAAGCTCTTATGGAGCCTTTTATGGCATTTCAAAAAAAAGTTTTTTACAAACTTACTAGTACGTTTATATGCTTACCGAATGTACAAACTGACTGCAACACATACAGATGAAATTAAAAATGTGAAATACCAATTAATTCTCATTGGAAACTCTGAGACAACTCCTTGCAAGCTGGTAGTAGGCAGGTACAGTAGTACTAGTACCAGTAGTACCTACATACCTGCCTATAATATACGGGCTCATTCATACGTGTATACTCATGTAATGTCTTGATTTTCGTAGGCCTATTGCCCCTAAGAATTCCTTCATTGTTACATACAATGAAATGAGCCACATACTGGGTGTGGTGTATGACGGACCACATAATGATAAAAGGGCAACTTTCAGCTGCTTAAGTTCTTGAACAAAAGCTCCGGGGGTGCTTTTTGTTGCTTAGGGTCCGCGACTAAGTTTATTGCATCGAACATCTTTTGTAACAAGTTTAGATTCATTTGTTCAGAGCCGTCCTTTAAAAACTGTTTGGAAAGGAAAACCTTAATAACAAAAGTAAGCACAGAAGACCTTTTTATGTATGTATTTTGAATCGTTTTTGCACTAGAATGGAAACACATGGCGAAAACAATCATACTTCGCTCAATTGGAAAAATCAAAAACGAGTTAGGATTAATGGTACAACAGCCGAAAATAAAACCTTCACAATATAATAGTCAGGGTCGTACAAAAACATACTCTACTTACATCACATTATTATACTGTTCTTAGAAAGGTGTACTTCATATTGAAAAACTATTTACATACTTTGGGTTATGCCATTTGCACATTCCATTTTACTTTTCAGTTTATATTTGTATTTTTACAATTGCATATCCACTTTTCATTATTCTCTTTACTAGGTACTGCACTTATTACTGACAGTCTGACAGACTGCGAACAGGATAAACCTGTTCTTTTATAATCCAAATCAAGATTTCACTAATTGCAACCAGATCATTATAATATTGTATTGTAGTATTAGGCCGAAGGGCTAACTGATTACTATCTGTAACTTAGGAGTAGGAGATCAAAAAAGGTTGACCAAAGTTCTGCCGCTTTTTTAGGGAATAGCACTAACGGAAATTTCCCATTTCCCACTGGGAAAAATGAAAGTTAAAGGTCGGTGGGGAAAATGGAAAAATAGGGGAATCAAGAATGCTAGGGTTCCAATTTCTGAGGATGGTTGTCAATTCCTGACTTAATGCATTCCATTTCCCACTTCTAATTCACTTTTCAGAAGTATTTGCTTTGTGCTTCACTGAAATATGAAAAACGTTTGCTAGTTTCATAAAAATGTTGTCTGTCATAATAATGATCTGAGAACTTTAATGCTTTACAGCGCTGTGAGTATTATAACAATTTTAGAATACTTTCGTCCAAAATAATTTGGAAGGACCAAGTTTGAAATCAAAATAATGATTGTTTTTTAATATAAAAATTTAATATAAAATGTACGCAACTACTGCTTTCTTATCAATGGTTTTCATTTTCATATCTATGTTTTGTAAATAGGTATGTAACAATTTAATTTTATTGCAAAGCACTCGCAAAATCTCAAATCGCAATCGGTATTAAAAAGTTAAATTATTATAGTAGAGCCCTAAAAAATAGTCTGTAATTCCTTTTGCTTATTACCTATTAGACTGGGGCATTGTGAGAATACTCAAACCAATGCATTAGCAGAATCCACGATATAATTTTTCATCAACCGCTACCAAACTTGTGACCCAAACGTAATTGTTTTGAGTCGGAAGGCAGTTGTCGACAAAGATTTTCTTCCAACAGCTGTCGGAAACAGCCTTCCAACTCAAAACAGTTAATTTTGGACCCTATCCCCTATGCGGCCCTTGTAATATAAAATTAGATTTTTGGGGAAAGTTTGTTAGCGGTCGGGTGAAAAATTGTAGAAGGATTCTGCTAATACATTGTATACATTGGTTTGAGTACTCTCACAATGCCCATGTCTACCCCTCCTTAACTTTCAAAGTAAATACTTTTGAAGATTTTTTAACTCGCCTCTATCCAGCAGACTCTATCCAGCAGTAATGATTTCTTTCCGCTTTATGAAACTTGGTCAGATTGGCAGAGAAACAGCATGAGATTCCTTTCGTTTCCCACCTGAAATTCTATACGAAAGTAAGAACACACCTAAAAGAGGCTAGGCGGCTTGATAGGGTTTTAGAGTTACAGTACCTTATAAGGTATAATGCCTCTAGCTCTAGTACCATCATCATGTATTATAGTCATGATCACAAACGGAGGTCATTAATATCCTTTCACGATGGAATCGACCATGTCGTTAATCAAGGCTGTATATAGATGACAGCTATAGCCACGCACCACCTGCGCTAAACCTTTTCAGTACCCCTCGCCACGCCCAATGCCCAACATGGAAACGCCACACTGCCCGCATGGGGTGCAGTTCATTGCAGTCTACCTACATATTACCTGCTCCCTACTGACACGTAAAAACAGTAAGCTTTGGAAATTATGCAAAGGATATGCTAGTGAAGATGAAGATCCAGTCGAGTGGAGTTCTGTGGATTGTGGATTATGTGGATGCATACAATATTTAGGTACAGTACAATGCTATTTACATGTACGTACGCACATAGGCACACATATTATACGCACGCATGTTATAATTTATACCACGGAACCTGAATTTGTTGGCTTCACATTCTCATAAATAAGAATGCTGTGTTCTGCCTGGGAAGACAGTTATAATTATAAACCCTGAAAAACCCCACTTAACAATTTACGGATGTCAAAAATTCCACTTATCTTGTGCACTGAATTTTGGAAAATAAATAAAATTACTTTATGTTACCACATTTAGAATTCGAAAATAACACATTTTCTTGGGGATTTATGTACCCATTGCTTCCCAGGCTGTATAGAATCCAGATTTTAGGAAGCATTTTTTATTCACATAAACATGTACATGTACCTACCTACTTATATACATCGTACGTGTCAGCCATACAGCATAGAAACTACAATGCATCGTTCAGTGATTCAGTGTTGTTTCAGTACATGCTCGAAGAGAAATAATTTCTTTTTTCTCATTTACAATTATTACAATGGGGGGAAAGAAAAATTGGTATTCAATTATTTGGATAGCGTATAAGAATGTATAGGAAGGTCATATCAGTCTGTCCCCTTGCCCCTGTCACGATAACTTCTGAACGGATTGAGGTACATTACATTGCTTAAACTTTTCTGTGTCATCTACAAGTCAATTGGGATACTGCCTTTGAAATGGGGTCAATGGGATAAAGTCAACTGTGTCATTATCCGGAGAGACATCTCATGAACGCATTGAGATACACAATTAAAATTTTGTTCATGAGCTACTACGGTCTAAAAAAATACTAAACATGAAAATAGGGTCAGTAGGTCAAGGTCAACGGGGTCATTCTAAGCTCATGTCAAAAACGGGCTGAGACATTTTGTTAAAACTTTGTCAACACATTACTAGGAAGTGCACAAAGTAACATTTAGTCCGTAGGTCCGTAAATAGGGATCAATAAGTCAATTTCGCAGTATTGTTACTTCTTACTTGTTACACCCAAACGCTAATTGTGTGTTATATCCGTTTGATGGTTTATTATTTTTCCGGACCAAATTAACCACATATCACACACAACACAATTAACCGATCAAAAATGACCTTCAATACATTTAAAATGTAGCTTTAAGGGATTATGGTTTACAAATTTTCTATTTCAGGTAGGTTATCTTTTATTTTCTCAATCAAATTATATTCAGACTGGTTTTGTGAGTCGGTGGGTGGGAAATGGGAAATTCCAAGGAAGATAATTATGATGGCAATAATACTTATCTTCATCTTTATCGATATGGAAATTCGTGGGCATACTTATCTCAATGTATATAAAATATATGTATATAATATTATAGTAATACTGCAGTCGCAGTCTGCACTTCTGCAGCTTGCATAAATTCAGTTTTACGCTAATTACACCTTAACACTGATGTTTATTCTTATTTTCCTCATCCCAGGTAACACAAAAAACAGTCTGAGAGTCCTTTTCAAACTGAACAAAAAATGATTTAGGAAACTGATTGAAAACGATGAGCAGCCAACACCACTGCTAAAAAAATGGTCATGCTAACATCCTTAAAGCAATAATTTCGTTTTGAAGGCCAACCACTTACAAAGTTTACCAGTTTTACTGGTAAACATTGAATATATTATAATAATGGTAAAATGGTAACAAGGAATACGGTATGTGTAACGACGATCATAAATTAATGTGTTATAATATTATAGACTCCAAAGTTCAAACCGTATGTAGAAATTGAAGAGTAAATTATACAGGGTGTTCGCGAATGAACTAACCCCTTCAAACCCCTTAATAAATTGAGAACGGATGGATGAAACCATTTGAAAAATTACAAAATTTTGAATGAAAATAATTGACTTTTGAATCTGAATTCCTCCTAAATTCTTGTTAGCATCTTTCGTGATCTCCCAAATTGTGAAGTCCATGGCCATGGGTGTAACATTCAGGCTCTGTGGTGGCCATGAAATGGGTCTCCCTCTTCCAAGTTAGTATTAACTGCAGAACTCCCATTGCAGGGCTACTACGGATGTCCGCATGTCACCCCAATGGACTTCAGCGTATGGGGGATGATGAAATATGCCACATAAACCAAAATCTCTCGTCCAGATTCGACAAATTATTAGGGACAAAATGAGCACACTATGTTAAGACTGTTAGGTACTGTTAAAAAACTTGCCGATCTGTTCCTGTTCGTTTACAGCGGTGCAAGAATTTATTTAGGAGGAACTCAGATTCAAATTCCACACTTACTATTTCGATTCAAAATTTCTTGCTCTTTCAAATGATGTACTCCTCGTTTGGTTTCATCCATCCGTCCTTTAAGTTATTAAGTGTATTGAAGGGGTTGGTTCATTCTCGAATACCCTGCACATAATGGCATACTTACATCACAACACTTACAAGTTACAAGCTAAGCTACGAATTTGCGGCACTGAAAATGGGTCTGGAAGGACTGAATAGAAAATTCTCAGAGATTTACGCAAATAGTCCTTATCTGTAGACTAATTTCTCATGGTAACTCTTGGAATGTAAACAACCTTATAATCCCAGAGGAAAATGCACTTCTGTGTGAATAAGTTGTGCTTTTTTGTCTGTAGTCTTTCAGAGATGAGATTTTCGAAAATTGCAATTGTGTTAATTAAAATCAACTTGTATTGCATGTAATCATGTAAGTACTGCCAGGCTGGCTGGATCAAGGTTTTTACGTCAGATAATAAATATAGAAGCTTGCTTTCAAGGTTTATTTGCAACACCTTCTTAATGTCCATTACCTTTGATCTACATCGTACGCATAATATATAATTTACTTCACAACAATTAAACTTGTATTCATGTATTTATATACACTATCTATATAATAAACATCTTAAGTAGAATTATCATCCAATTATAAACGTTTTATTTACAGTAAAACGCATGACAGACCTTGAATTTTCGCACATTTATTTGATCCCACATTGGTTACTGTGATATTCAGGACTGAGTAGAATCGCTTTTCACACTCATTTACGAATTCGGGGGATTATGTGTATAAAACCTTTTCGGCAATACTATATCAATACAGGATAAATTATTTGCAAGTCTAAAATGCTATGGGAAGCCTGAATCTGGATTCAAATGACCACAAATTCTTTAGGTAAACTATTTTTATAAACAAAGTCGATAGTCGATTCAATAATCACTGCTTTACTTATGTAAGTACATGAATTTCTTTGTAATTACCTATAAGGTATAATGTTTCAAAGAAGAAATGTAAAAATTAATGGGAGCCTACAGGTTCGGTTGTCTTTATCAGAATAAGGTGGAAACAAATTGCAAAAATTTTCCTTGAGATTCTGTTTTGGATCCAAGGATATCCACTTATTCTTTGGTTACATTCCCAAGAAATGAACAAAGAGACAGAAGTTCATTGCAAATCGAAGTATTCAAACAATTTGCATTGCATGGACACGAAATCTTTGGCCATTTCAGCTAGACAAACTGTCCTGCGGGCTGTAGACGATACATGGATGAATGATCCTAAAGATTCTTTTATGAGTGTTAGCAGATCGTATGTACAGTTAATGACGGAATCCGAGATTCACATTTGCAATACTGAAACAATCATTAACCGAGTTGTAGCTTCCCTTCCTTCTTGCGGTAAGTATACATACAGAATACGGAGACATAATTATATAGCGCAAAGTTTTTTTGGATGAGTTAGGCTGTAGGCCAGAAGAATCTATACATCAAAAACATCCAAAACTTCCCTGTTAAAATAAAATAGGTATTTACTTTTATGGTTTGCAAAACCTTTCAGATGTGGATATTAATAGTGCCACGATTATTATAAACCTATAATAGGTAGGTACTCCACAAAGTTAGTCACGTTTAATCTGTATCTCCTGCTGTCTCTACTGTTGGTTGTTGCAAATGTTTAGATTTCTGCTTTTCAGTATTTTTGATACCGAAATACTGAGGGCATGTGACGAGAAGGTACAAACGACTTCATCCGTTGCACAATTTAGGCTTGCTGAAAAATGACAGAATCTAAAGGTATTCGTACTATAGGCGTGACCGTGACTGAAAATATAAACGAGTCCTGCTTTTATAACTTTCAGATTGGTGGACACGAAAAGGTAAAGAAGAACTGGCAGAGAAGAGTAAGCGTTCAGCAATAACTATTAAGGAGAAAGCAAATTCATGTCAATCTCTAGCTGATGACTCGATAGATTTTATTTATCGGCGCAGTCAATGCTCGGAAGATAGTGAAACGGATTCAGAGGATATTAGTAGCCAGCAAAAATTTAGAGCTTGTTATGAAAATTGTCTTAGGAGAAAAGGTGTACCCATTAAAACGTATGATATTAGTCAGGAAAGCAATGAGGAAAACAATTTTTATCCTGATGAAAAATTCCTAACCAATATCGACATAGTAGATCATCCAGAATCTCATAGGTACTGGGTCTACTACCATTTGAGTAATAAATCGGAAAATATCTCAGAAATTGAAGAAGATGAACAAAGAGAGTAAGTTGCAAAATCATATAAAATTAATGAAATTTTTGGTTGATTTTTAATCGATGGTTGAACCGGTTCTATCAATTATAACTTTTTATGTTTCAAGGTGGGAACAATTTATTGCGTCTAACGATATTAGGACAATTGAACACGGCCTAGATTGTCAAGATACTGTAACAGATGGAATTGAATATGAATCTCTTTCAGATTCTAGTAATTCTTTAAACGACAGTGGTCCCGAAAAAAACTTTTCGGGTGAGTGTTCTAGTGACGATGAATTATTCTCAGACACACCTGATCTGGTCCCTTATGAAACAAAAACGTACTACTATTAACAATTAAATTGAGTCCTGTTAACATTGTAAACGATAAAAATAATTTGAACTATGAAATAATGAGGATTCTATTGGGTTACTTAGCAAGGATGAAAATGATTTGGACAGTCAATTCCTATCTTGTTTGATTTGCCAAAATCTTATGAACAATATAAGGATAACGTTTCTAACTCATTGTGACGCATGTCTTTATCCCAAAATATCTTGTAATGAAAATATTAGCTGCCAAAAATGTTTAAAGCAGATAACGGAAATACAAAACATTCAAAAACAACATTGCTTTCAATGGCATTCACCATCCATAGTTAATAGTTGTGGTTCTGTTAGGCGGAAACCGAATTGCGGTTATGTTACTAAAATAGAAAATTCATCGACTTGACGATAAATGTTTTGTACGATTTTGCTATTTAGGGACGCGTATAAATAATTTAGAATTGAAATGTACAGTAATCTTCATAAGAAATATTAAATATACTGACACAGATTGTATTTATTGTTGTTTCGAATGTATAGAACATATTATAGCTATTTTTATACCCCATTAAATTATACGCTTATTACAATTTATACCTAGCTATATTCGATAAACTGTTGCAAGTTACAGTAAAATAATTTTTAAACCCTCATTGAGTGCATACAAAATGTTGCATTACATAATAATGCGCATGTATTGAAAATTAGAATTGGTATTTTTCATTGTTATTATCTTATGTAGAGCAAGTTCTTGCGTACGACCATTTATAGCCGTGTTTCATATCCGTATTTAAGTAGAACTCAATTTCACGTATTTAGAACTCAATTTCAGGGGGCCTGAGAAAAGGGGGAGGGGGCGCTATTGCCCTTTGACATTATATTTAGGCCCAGTAAAATAGCCCAGTATCCCCATGATAAAGATACGCATTTTGTGAGCACTTTCTCGGAAGTATAATGGCGTCCAATAATTTTTGCCCATAATTTTCCGTCTGCATTTTGTGATAGCATGGGTAGCACCCATTGGGTACGCGTACTGCGAATTTGGGGTTTCAGACGGAATTTTAAACAAATTAACTAAGCGTCAACAAAAATTACGATGTTAAAATCATTTCGAATAAATTTCATTTTAGTTAGCTATAATTACCAGAAATTTAAAAATGTCCAACTTATGGTCTCTTACTGGTGCCCTTGGGCATCACGGACAAACCCTTGCCCGCCTGTGCAAATAAAAAATCTTTGATTAGGTGCCCGTGCTGAGTGCATCTCTCTGATAATGAGGGTTTGTCAATACCAGCATATAATTAATTACAGAATTAAGTTCTGGGCGCGTATGTACATGGCATGTGAAAGGAGAGGTATCCAGGGAGGACCGGATGACGAAGGAGCTGACGGGCTTGTATAATTTTCATAAATAATTCATCACACCCTTTTCTAGGTACGACGATTTCCTGTAATTTAAATGCATACAAAACAAATACAGAACCCAATTCAGTGGGCAATCCCAAAAACCTTGAAGTTAACTCATTTCCCAGTAACGTTAATCTTGCGTCACCCGAAATCATACATTGTATTACCCCCACTCATTGGGACAATAGAATTCTCAGAATTCATTGCGTAGATGTGGATGTGGGTGGGTATATTATATCTGTTATCGTGGTGTTATCGTGTCGGGATTAGGCTAAAATGACTATGACTAGCAAGTAATTCTATCAAAACAAATTTCTTTATCTGTGTTTTACACACTATACTGGCCTAATAATACCTTTTATCTGAAAAAACAGCCATCCTATACCAGTACATAGGACCAGCACACAACATAATGAATTTAATGGATATAAATAGAATTTAAAATTCTTTATTCCTTTTAACTCTGAATCTGATTCAATAATAAAAATGACTTCTTAGGAAGATCCTTGTAACTTGTGAAGAAAAATGCAAGCTAGAAATATTTATGCTACTTAAATGACTTACAAAATCAATCATAAACTGTCATTCATTATGTTTGATGATAGGATAATGTAATGAACGAAGTAAACATAACTTGCAGACTTGCAGCCAATATAAATGGGTGTAAAATTCCGAATTACTACACGTAGATAAAAAATTATCTTATCAAAAACTGTTTGGAATTTTCCATACATTCATCAACATTTATTTGTATCTATGTCCTGATCACAATTTGTCGACCCAGAACCGAGGGGTATTGGGGCCAATTCATATTATACGTTAAAAATCTTTATTTTTCAGGTCTTCTTTCTTACGTGTTAGAATTTGTTGGACCTTGGGTCTTGGGTACCTACGTAAATATGTAGGGTATATATTTTATTTATTTATTTATTTTTAAATTATATTATATTATTAGGCAGTGGTACACTGACTTTTACATCCAACGATTTCTATTATCGGAGAAATCAGTCTGTCTGTCCGCGTCCGAGTCCGAGTCCTCTGTGTCCCAAAATCAAACCAACGCATGCGCGAGTCAGACTCCAGCATGTAGCAGCAGCCAGCCTGCTAGCCAGAGGCAGCAATCCAGCCAGCAGCATCCAGAAACATTGAAAGGAAAAGAGGAGAAGGCGACTGTTTTTTTACCACTGCCTGTTTAAGTCTTTGCTTGCCAGAGTTTATTTATTATTATAATTATTATTATATTATACGTTTAAGGAGGGTTATTTAGTTGGATAGATTGCAGACGTGCAAAGACAAAATGTCATTTACATGGAGAAAGTTATATGTCTACTTTGTAGTGACGTACTTTTACTTCTGTCGCTTAATTGTACTGTTATTAGCTTGGAACGATAAAACTTTCACTTTTATAAGATTATATTTTATATTAGAACAGAGTAGTGTGACATTGACACGACAGTGTACTTGTGTACTGTGTTGTGTGAGTGAGTGAGTAATGTATAATGTATAGTAATGTAATGTATCGACTAATGACTATTTAAGTATTTACATCAGCTCAGCTGAGCTTAGTATCAAGTCTCAAGGTGCCTCTAGCACGATGGGATGGGAATGATGGGAATGGGATGCCGATGGGGGCATGGGGGGGGGGGTAATGGATTTACTTCCTTCTTGCGTATTATTGGTCATAGATTCTATCTAGGAGTTCTTCAAGCGTTTTTATATGCATTGTTATTTTTACTAGAGTCCATCATAAATAAATTCACATGCGATTTTCTCAATGTTAATTTCCTATTTTTGTGATAAATAGCTCACCAATTTTTTTCACCCTTTCCTAGAAAAGAGGACTTTCACTACTTCCACTTTTCGAGAAGAAGTGAAATTCCAAGCTTGGAAAGTCTGGGAAAATATTGGTGTGCAAAACTGAGAAAGTCGTATGTGAACTTAATTTTGGCGGACCCTGTAGTTAACTGTTGCGATTGCGAAATAACTACCTAAATGTATTAAATGTTTATCTATTTATCATCCCAATAACTTTTCTGGATACGACTGGAGACTGGTGGAGACTGAGTAAACATGAATAACAAAGTGTCGGAGAGAATAATCCTCTTGAATTGCAAAAAGCTAAATATGATAAAAAAAATTATTTAATGTCCCCGTTCCAATGATAATGGGTCATAATAATATTATATTTTATCTCATAAATAATTAAGTAGATGAACATAAAAATCACAATTGAAAGTTACATTTTTGTGGACTACATATTTTATCAAAATTCTCGTTATTTTATCTTTATTGTGTAAACGCCGCTTTTGTATAATTTTCATATTAATTGGTGCCATGTTTGTTCCGTGTAGGACAGGACATAGGACCGCGTTAACAATTCCTCTTACTTTTCAATTTTGTTTACCGAAATGTAGATTATTGTTGTGATGTTTATTGCGTACCGTCCGATAAGGCGTACTGTTTGCGAAGCAGTAGCATTTTAACATTAGATAAAGCTCGGAGTTTCATTGATTTTTTGATATAGTAATCAATGGACTGTCTCATCATTATTATGTGAATCACCTATATAATAATAATCATCATTCGGTAGTCAGTTCATAGCCAGACAGAAGTCAAAAGAACTAAAAAAAATAATGTTCTTGAGTTTTTTTGCGACAAATATTCACAAATCGTTAATTGATTACTTGACATTATGTATTGTACAGTAACCGGCAATAATAATATCCCACTATACTATTTGATTTCATGATGTGTGCATGCATCCATGTATTTTGTGTATACCTATACGCATAGGCTATACTAGTTACTGAAATCTAGGAGCTTGATCTCATTATTATCATACTTTAGTATAACGTTTATAACTGTAGAATGGTCTGAGTGTAGAATGTGGAAGTTTCATAGCTTCTTTGGGCATGAAAGAGATGTGTTTTCCTGAGACCAAAGTAAGTACCGAACCGAAGGGACATTCCAAATTCCAACAGCCCACCGTATTCTATACTTTATTAGTGATTAAAATTTGATTGTGCAGCAATAGTGCTGCTCCAAGCTACAGCTGCTGGATGAAACTATTTATTAATTGTATTGTAATTACTTTTATATGTTGCATGCATTACAGATTTTTTGAAAAGGGAAGAATGTTATGACTTTTTTATTCATAAGTATTATTAAATATGCGTGATTTGATTATAATTTATTATGCAAATAGTCAATATGAGCAACTATGTCAGATTAAGCGTAGATCTTACATGCCGGAAAATAATAGAGCCCAGTGACCTCTTTTACTACACAAGTGCACACATAATTTGCTTTTTGTATATTATGGTAATAAACTTGGCTTCCCTCCCTATCTATCCTTCTGTCCTATAGCGGGGCCCCGTGATTTTCCCCATATTTTCCTAGAATGAATAATATGTGTACCTATATGGAAAAGTTGCATAGAAATCTACCCCCAGTCGCAAGTTATTAGGCATCATCTTTTGTCCTTGTAACCTTATTTTTCTTTGAAATATGAATATAATTGAAATTAAAAATATGCTATTTACGCTATATGCACTAGCTGGCTGGCCATCAAACATGGTTTGGGGAATATTATAGGAGAGAACTTTGGAGAAATTTTCGTTTACTGACAAACATTTTAAGAACCATAAATGCTCATAATATGACCCCCTTCAGTGACGATACACGGGTCCTACTTCGCGTCCAGTAGGCCAGAATTTGGAGTGTACTCGTTTCAGAAACATGGGACTGGAGATAGCCCCATGCAGAAAAAACGAGAGTTATTGGTATTAGGTCGGGGCTTGTATGCCTACCTTATCTGTTCTGAACATTGTATAATTTGCAATGTATTCCTATTCATTTTTTGGATAATGCAATGTGTTAGCCCCTATGCTTAACTTACTTTTGTTATACACTGTATTACTGTATATAAAACACGGGATTGGTGCGTGGACTTACTAGACCAATTAAATAAAGCAAGAGAGAACTTGAGTTTAGTTACAACATTACAACATTACAACACATATGCAACAGTGCAACATCACAGAAAGGCAAAAATCATTTTACCTAGGCACACGTAATATTGTACGATTACGATTTTACTATGAAGAATTAGAATTAGATTAGAAGAATTATTATGCCATGTGCGGCTAGGCTGGGTGGATCTGTTTTGTAAATATTGTTTTTTTTCCAAATTTTTTTCTAAATCAAACACAAGACAAGACGCTGCTGGTCATTTAATTCTTTCCATATTTTCCCTGGTGTTATTCTCTGTTGGATGTTGCATTTCCTTTGTTCTACGAGTGTAATCACACTAATCAGGCTAATTACCCATAATATGTCCCAAAGACCTTAATTGATTTAGTTATGTACGTGCTGTGCTAGTGACAAGTAATAATCTGTCTATTGTAGTTGTTTTCTATATTAGAGTGAGTGTGAAATAATTTTATTTCAAAAAGAATTGATTATTCTACGCATCACAGCACAGGATGACAGTGATGACACATGCACATGGACCATGCATTCGCAAAGTTATAAATAAAGTGCCTCCACTGTTCCATAATTTCTTAAAAAACACAGGAGTCACATTTAGTGCATATGTTACTAAAGTCTTGTAAAACAAAAACTAGTATTAATAAAGCACAAGAAGTTATTTACAGTAGTGTCAAGTTTGTAGTATAAAAGTATGTACGCATGTACCTACCTACTAATATATCATGTAATGTGAGAAATGGGATGCAAGAAAAACTGAAAGTGAAGATGAATGAAAATTGCTACCGAATGGGATTCATCCTATTTGCAATTGAATTTGCAATCAAATAGACATTATATTATTGTAACGTATGTGCACAAATGCC
>JABASI010004587.1:0-13774 GCA_019776505.1 Tomocerus nigrus | reverse complement strand
CGTATATGCAAATGGAATTATCGTATCTGAGTAATATGTACTGACAGATTTAAAGTTATAGTGCATGATAGTATGTAGGTAATTAGGTTAGGTTAGCTTAGGTTAGGTTAGGTTCACGACATTTCAGTTTAAAACCCAGATACGATAATTCCATTTGCATATACGATCGTTCAACACCCACATACGATAATTCCAACCCCCTATATACGAAATTGTCTATAAGAAAATTCCGCGATTTACTAGAAGGTACAGGCATAGAAAAAAAACTTTTTGGTGCTTTACCTTATTGCAAAAATGCAAAAAAGACAAAAACAAAAAAAATGTGCTTTTTAGTTCCCTGATGAGTATGTACCTATACATTTCAATCTTTTATTAACTCATTTGAAAGTCAACATGTGTTACTAATAGCTCTCAAAAGAGAATGCCAAAACGTTATGTACCCTTGGTGATTACGAGCACACAGATGATAGCACTTGAAATACTTACGTGCTAATCTATTTATTTGTAGTACATCCAATAAGTTCTAAATGAAATGACTATTTATTAGTGTAGACATGTGCATGCAAGAACGTATTAGGTAAAAGAACGCTCGCTCAACATTTATGTACTGAATTGATGTAGGTAACTTGAATTTTGAATATTTTTGGGCAGTGATGAGCAGAATGATGAGGCTGATGCCGAGCGTTTTTGCTGTTCAGCTGATAAAAATGAAAATAAAAAGGAACGGGATGACTTGGTGCGAATGAAAGAAGGGAAGAATGGCTTACTTTTTCGGGGGTGGGCCACTTGCTCTCCAGCTCATTTTTGTAGAGAGATTTCTTGAGGATCCATCCGAGGCCGGGCATTGTCTCTACTCGGTACAGAAGTGTTGGGTCCGCACTGGTGTGCTCATAACCCTGGTCGTTCCACGCCGAGATGCAGTACAGCGTCGGGTCCTCTTCCAAAAGTCTTACGGACTGACTAAAATAGCTGCACAATAAAATATCAAAATAAGTTCACAGTATCATAACATCATAACACACACACACACACAATAGACATCCACTATTGCTTTTTGCATGAGTCCGGTGAACTTCAAGCAGCAAAACCATAAAGGGGCCTAAGAAAGGTACAAATTCCAAAGGGACTCCAACATTTTATTTTTCTGAGTAGATGGAAATTTTTGGGATTTAATTGACGCCAGCGTGTTAAATAATTTTGTCTCTTATTTTTAAAAAAATTTGAATTTTTATGAAGCATTAGAGCGTGCCCTCGAAAAATGTTTTCTTTCCGGGACCGGTAAGAAAAACCTTCCCGCTTCCCGGGTAGAATTCTTCCCGATTTCCCGGGACCGTTGGTCCCGCGTTGAAAAGCTTCCCGATTTCACGTTCCCATTCTAAAAAATTTCCAGATTTCCCGTTCCCGCGCTAAATTTATTTCCAATTTTCCGTTCCCGCGTTAAAAAGTTTCCCGATTTATTTTGCTTCCTTCCCGGGACCTATGGTCCCGGGGTCCCGCATTTTTCGAGGGCCCGCA
Source organism: Tomocerus nigrus (assembly GCA_019776505.1). Lineage (NCBI taxonomy): Eukaryota > Metazoa > Arthropoda > Collembola > Entomobryomorpha > Tomoceridae > Tomocerus > Tomocerus nigrus. The sequence continues at coordinate 12,259 of JABASI010004587.1, read as the reverse complement.
TTAGAGGAAGAATAGAAATTCTGCTGTTTCGGCTGGGAAGGATAGGCGTAGCCCCAATGCTCTTTTCCCTTCAAATGTTTTGCGCCCTTTTGATCGTTTTATCTCACGATAACGTCTCTGATTAGTGGATGTCTATAAGGGAAAATAAGGACACATGTAAATTTAATTTGAAATAAAAAACCTCGGCTAGTTCCTCCTGCTCTTCAGCCATAATAATATGTATCCGTAGCCATGTTGATACACCTGCATGATAAATTGATAGCCAGTCTCTAGTCTCTGCATCATTTTCTTTTATACAGGACGTCTATCTATCTATCCTGCATATAATGTCTGCATGGACATATCTCTCTGCCGACAATGACAGAATAAAACCGTTTACAGCTATTCTCTATTTTTGGAGGAGCAGTAGGCGCAAGTGGGAGCAGATAGAGACAGAGATCATAGAATAAATCACCGAAGAAAAGCATTTCTTGAACTTAAATTCGACTTTCGACTTTTTATACACTCTCGCAGCTTTGCATGTTTTATGTAGTCTCAAAACTTTCTTTTATTGTCACTGTTAACAGGAAAAATGCCGAAGAGGAGCAAAGGAGCGTGCCTCACATTCAGGGAATCAAAAAAATAAGGCATTTAAAAAAGCCGGGAATTCGATATTAAAGCTTGTTTTTACATAACCCCATGGCATTGCTAATACATATTTAATTTGGCATGTAATCTCTCTTTAGTGTTCAGTATTAAACATTCGTAGTATGTACAGGGTGGATTAGAAGTAATTTATCATAAGAGTTTCCCCATTTAAATGACATTTCGTATTTTTACCCCCAAATAATAGCCCTTCAAAATGTTTTATTCTATTTCTAGAAAATTTTATATTCACTTTTACAAAAGTGTTTGTTTGTTAACAGTTTCACTTTGTTTGTTTTGACTGCCTCTTTCCGTGTAGGAAAATACTATTAGTACGAGCACTAAAACACAACCTTAAAAACAATGTTGCCTTCAGATTTTTATTTAAAAGGCATTACTATTGTTAAATTGGATTGCCTTAAATTAGATGTTTGGTTAGCATAGAGCACGTGCAGGTGCTCTATGGTTCCTCAGATCTTCCGAAGTTGGGGATTGTGGGGGATGGAGGAAGAAGAGGGAGGGATGTTCTAAAAAGTTGCGATGGGAGTGAGTGGCGTGCTTACCTGAAGAAATCGGGGGAAACGTCCAGATCTTCTTCAACGATTATGGCATATTTGGCAGAAGGGAATAAGTTGAAAGTGGCCGTGAGGGATGCTTTGTAGTGCTGAGAGATTCTGGCGTTCCTCAATCCGAGCGGCGTGTGCTGAATACCGCGCAGCCCGAACAGACGGGCCACGGCCATCGGCTCTTCGTAGTAGCCGTCAATGAACACAGTCACCAAAGCTGGGTTCGCACCCTCCGCCGACAACAGCGACCGCAGCATCCTAAACACGCAACATCCAACAATCATTAGTCATCTCCCACAGGGATACCGTATTTTCAGAATTAGCTTACCCAGCTGAATAAAATTTTCCCCAGCATGATTTATGCGAAATAAGGAGTGCAAATTACTATTCGGAGTCAACTTTTCGCGATAAAACGAAAGTTGACCCCAGCAGGGGATGAATTTAAAAAAAGGTGAACTAATCCGGAAAATACGGTAGGTACTCTCAATCCCACAATAATAATTTATGCGGGCGAAAGAGTATAAATTACACGCAATTGTGATTTTCGGAGTCAAATGTTTGCGAAAAAAAACAAGATGGGTGAACTAAGTAATTCGGAAAATGCGGCATACTCTCATTCCCACAATCATCCCATTGACAGCCAGACATTTGTCATGCATTTAGGAACACTTTTTTATTATTCTTCGCGATGATTCATGTCTTCAACACCCAGAAGCATAATAATTGGGCTTCAATTGTGTCGTAAATGCCAAATGATATGATGCCAAAATAATTGCACCTTTTTAACCAAGGAACCTTCACGTGAGTATGCACGTTATGCCGGTGAGTACACTATTATTTATTGGTACCTAGTACTTAGCTCATTGCTAAATTGCTGTGATTACCAGTTTACTCTGGTTAATAATGTCAAATGGCAATCTACACCGATCTCTTCAAATGTTGCGTGTCACACAAAAACCAATGAAAAGGACAATAGAAAATGCCAACAGAGTAAATGAGACAAGAAGATGATTGCAGACACTTAACTAACTAATAACAGATCTATTCACTTCACTATCTTCCTCCCCTTAGTACATCTTTCCGCATCATCATCCTTTCCTGTTGAAAACTATTCATCAGTCTCTCTGTGTGGAAAAGAACGTAAATAATAGCTCTCTTGTAATATTAATAAATATACGTAGCTACGCTGTCTATTTTGATTTAGGGTGTGCAATTTCCTGTTTTTGTCTTTTTTGCAAAAAAGCAAAGCAGCAAAAAGTAAAAACGGCTTCCTTTTGCCTATTTTTCTTTTTTGTAGTTCATATTTAAGGGTACCTATTCTATAGTTGTCAAATTAGTTACTTTTTCCGTTGCCTTTCACTTTACCTGTAGATGACAAACAATAGCAAAAAAGTTTAAAAGGCATTGCTGTTTTAAAAAAGGTTGCTCTTTTAGTTTTCGTAAAAAGGTGTTGCTTATTTTGCTCCCTGGCAATTTCGTCATGTTTAGGAACGATGAAGTGATTGAGCATTTCATCAGCCCGGGTGATGCTACAAAGTGATTGANAAGGTGTTGCTTATTTTGCTCCCTGGCAATTTCGTCATGTTTAGGAACGATGAAGTGATTGAGCATTTCATCAGCCCGGGTGATGCTACAAAGTGATTGATACGGATATAATAATTGGCATGAAATTACTATTTAGGTGAGTGTAGAGATATAAAAATGATCTAATACTTTGGTTCCAACTTCCTATACCTACCAACCTACGCCTAAGTAGATAACCAGATATTTAAAGTTGAGCAACTGTAGCCACAACAGTTAGCTGAGTTTATAAAAGTGCCATATTTAATTCTAAATTGTGAGCCAGGGGGGATTGCCAATTTCCCAGGCACATCCTAAAAATTATGACAAGTTGTGAACGACGAGAGTGTGATACTATAAACCTGAGAGCCCATTAGTAGGTGCCTTTTTATGATGAACAACTACCAATAGCTACGCAATCCACAATGTCATACTGTTAAGGTTGGTGTCACTTGGTTCATCTGTGTCTATTTTTTCCACTTCCCCAGATAGCAAATGACTGGATGGGTAATGGATGAAAATGTGTCAAGCTGATTGACATGGACAGATAAACTATCCACGAGAACCTCAAACATTTTCATCTGAAATTTTCATCTGAAATTTTCAACGGAAATTTTTATCTGAAAGGCAGAAAAACGTGTCCCACTTTTTCATGCGACTCAAAATAAAGGCACCAAAGGCTTTTTTGAATAAAAAAGACATCTGACAGCTTTTCAGACGAAAATTTGGAAATTGTTGGAGGGTTGTGAGGCTCGTGGACAGTTTATCTGTCCATGTCAATCAACTTGACACATTTTCATCCAATACATACTTATCCCGTTATTTGCTATCTGGTGGAGTAGGAAAACACAATATCTGTACCAAGGCAAGCCAACGTTAAGTTGAAAATCCTAATTACTTCTGCACTACGATTTCTAAATTACGAAATTATAAGAGCGTAGGGTGTACTTGTAGGTACTACTATTTGCCACGGTTCCTTCTGCCTTAGCATCTTGTCTCTTTTGATTTGTTTAGAATGTCGGCGCGTGCAGCTATGGGAAGTAAAAATGTAAGAAGTCGCAACATCAGGCGCGTGGTTTGCTCTAATAAAAAAGTCGTGGCTCGGAGGTAAGAAGGAAAATAAGTAAGAGAGAAGCTTAACAAATCTCCCCACGCTCATCTTCCATCAAATCAAAGAAGATGCTTTAATAATTTTGAGTTGACTGATGGAAGGTGGGTAGTGAGTGGATGGAGAGCTATCGGATTACATCTCCTTTCTTTGTCGTGTCGAGATGGAAGGAAGGATTGAAGGGGGAACGGGGGGTAGGACTAATAAGTAGAGCAATGGAAGTGAAAGAGATGATTATGGAGAGAGATAATGGAGTTGACTGGTTGTCAAAACCAGGGTTGCCCTTGATGAAACAAGTGGTTGGTCTTAATTGGACAAAATTGGTTTTCTCCGCCTTTATGTTGTATATTGCCCGGATTACATAGTCCGTTACATCCATTCGTCTTTGCTGATTTTTTCCAAATTTTTCAGTATGGATGGATAAAATGGCTTTAATATAAACCGGACAATATAGAACACACAGGATTGCGGTCGATGAAATCGAGGGGTTGGTCTTAATTGGACAAAATTGGTTTTATCGACTGTCAATTATTATAATGGGGAATTATTCGGCTGCATTGTTTCATTCATACCGATTTTGTCCAAATTGTTCAATGTTGATGGATTAAAGGATAAAATTTTAATTTGAACGGGATAAAATAGAACCCTGGTGAAAAGTGAGTGAGTAAGGATTGGAGGAAGGAAGAGCGTGGACTGGAGGGGCGGCCGAGGCGATGAAATGATAGCATGCCCTTAGCAATTTAATATCCTCCTCAATCTAAGCACACACACAGCCGACACAGCCCAAGCAGCTACATTAGGCAGAGCTGAAAACATTGTGGATGGAGCCCGCAAAAGTTCAGTGCCTAATCAAAGAAGAAGTTTTGTGGAAGTCGTGGAAGTGCGTGGAGATGATGGGAAGAGAGTTTTCGTTGCTAATAAATGCAGACAGGCAGGCAGGCAGGGCAGAAGTAGAAGTGATGAGATACTCACCTGAATAAATAGTGAGGTCGATTGCTTGCAATAACAGCTACTGGCACGTCGAATGTCGAGTAATTCAGGAGCTGCAAACAAAAATACAACTTCCCTCAATTTCTGTTCCAACAGTCTGTACCACCCTTCACACAGCCATCATCCTCTCATCTCATCCCATCCTCATACACATAGCAACTGTGTCTAAACCTAAGTGTATCTAAGTTACGATAGCACACCTGAATGATGCTACCATAGCTATAGAGCACATGCAGGTTCTCTATCGGAACTCGAGTCGCACAAGTGTACTCTGCGTATATTATAATAACCCGAATTCTATGGCTCTTCCTGTCAGCCAATTACTATTAGTGTAACTACCTACCTTTATTAGGCTTTATTCGTGCGAAATAATAATTCAGGTTTACATTTTTAACGTTTTGGAATTCCGATTTTCCGTTTCATTCAAAAAATGTCTATTTCCTCAATATCTGGATGAAATAGGTACAGTAAAATAATTTATAGAGATGGGAGGGCACGTGGCAGAAATCGGAGACGCTTATTCGGAAAAATCACTCTAACCTGATGCCCTGCAAATAAATAAATGACCTCCAACCAAGCAATTCATGCTGAGCATAAGGAAAGCCCAGCTTCCATTTTCGCTATCATTCCTTCGACTTCAACTTACTATTACATATTTACTATTTCTCTGCTTTTATTTATGTCCCTGTTGTCATTCTGATCAAAAGATATTCTCTTCTACCACGTGACCTCTGTTTTTTTCGGTAACCGGAGAACTCGAATGTATGATTTCGTATATGGGGGTATGGAGAAATCGTATCTGCGTGTGGAGAGATCGTATATGAAAATGGAGAAATCGTATCTGCGTGTGGAGAGATCGTATATGAAAATGGAGATATCGCATCTGGGTACTGACATAGCCAAAAGTCTTCTTCTGATAGCGTTTGTATGTCTTCCAGTACAATTTCTTCTTTATTTAAAGGATCCTTAGGATAATTGACGATCCTGACTCGCCTCTCGTATAAACTTCTTACACGATACTATACCATCTCTCTACACTCAAATACATACAATTTCTCCGTTGCCAGATACGATCTCTCCACACCCCCTTATATACGAAATCATATATTCGAGTTCTCCGTGAATCGTTTTTTTCACAGTTTCTAACATTAACGACTAGTTAGCAAATATCTAGTACCTTCTGGCAAATTACAAACGCGCATGCCTTTATTTGTCTCTACGAAGAGATATTTTCGGTGATTTGATCCGCTTTGTTTCTACTTAATATTTAATACTTTTATTCGAAGAACACTGAGATGTGGCAAAACATGGAGCAATAATAAAATTAAAACATTCTACGAATCTCAGCGGTTGCGGGGACTTAAAGATTGAGGGCAACTGTGCCTATTCCATCTTTTGTCTATTTAGTTTGATATCTTTCAGGTCTAATTCTGATCACACAATAACGCGTTGTTTCATACAAAAGTTCAGATTGACATCCACCCACGCACATGACATAAATACAAAAGTTAGGTTGGGCTTGTTTGGTTAGCTCTAAGTTGCACTCCAGCTAGTGCATATTATTGTGTACACGGACATAAGCGGAGGTGGAAAAATAATAGCCGGGGGCTGTATCGAGTGGATTTGTTTTTTCAGTTGTATGCCAGATGTAGCACTCTAATTCTCAAATTACATCGTGCCTCCTCCATATTTACTACATAATAATATTAATTAGATTGGCCCTTGTCGAAAATTCAATGATGCATTTTCCCTACAGCTATAACATGGATAAGTAATTACTAATTATAATTACATTTTCAAAGGAAATGTTTCCCATCCCTACTAAATTTTGACCACATTGGGGGGGGGGCTGAAAAAGCTTCCTGATTACCCGTTCCCGTGCTAAAAAATTTCCCAATTTCCAGTTCCCGAGTTAAAAAATTTCCCAATTTCCCGTTCCCGCGTTAAAAAGTTTCCCGATTTACTTTGCTTCCTTCCAGGGACCTATGGTCCCGCGGTCCCGCATTTTTCGAGGATCCGACATTAGGAAAAGTAAATATAACATCTGCTAATTGTTTATTGTCTAACAAGTTAACTATTGGAATTCCGTGATTTAATATTTTTCAGTATCATTGGAAAATTTTGCAAATGGAAATGAAAACCAAAAAAATCGAACAAAATGACAAAAGTACAATTAAAAAATAGGAATGGAGGAGATGAAGAACGTATGAGTACGCAATTCGTTTCTCCTGCTCGAATCTCTTCGTACAGAGTTAGAGTTATGTGTATTATTATCAGAGAAAAGAAAGTGTGCAGACTGATCTGTAGATGCTATTAGAAGATGATGAAGAGATGGAGGATGCTGGAATGTATATGGGCACACTTATTGCTTAGCTGGGACAGTATTTGCATTGTTTTTTTATATTTTGAAATTTTATGTAGAAAATGTATCCCTTGTGCCCCATTAAAATTCTCTTCCTTTTTGCGAAGGCAATAGAAAGAGAGAGATGTAAGGAGTAAATAGGCGCAAGGAAGGAAATCTTAGAAGGCGCTGGAGGTTTACACGCAGAATTTCCTCTGCTTATTTATCCGAGTAGTCGGGAAATAAATGGGTAGAAATATTTGGGAGTGAATGTCCTTTGTTCAAAACTCGCATCTGATTTAAAGAATTATTATTTTATGTACACAATTTACCAAGGCTGGTGGACTCTGTTACCATGAATATGTCTAGGAAGGTAGGCTCGTCCGACTGTTTTCAAATTAAAATTTCTCATTTCTTTCTACCGGAGATTTAAAAAAAACGATTTTGTGTCCAGTCGATAGTTTTGCACTTATTTGCCTCCATTAGAACTGAAAGAACTATCAATTGCTTTTACAACAAGTTTCAGAGCCTTTTAAATTACTTTTCTATTGCCCAAAAAAATAATCTATTGCCTTTTGAATTTATTGCCTTTTAAATTATTTTTAAAGCCCCGAAAAATTTTACTATAGAAAAAACTTTCATTTTAATTTGAAAACTGTCGGAGGAGCCTATCTGGCTACAAGTGCATGGTAACAGAGTACACCAGCCTTGACAATGTGCTTGTGTTTTTAGGAGGAAGAATGGGGAGCTAAATAAATAAGAAGGAGGATGAGATGAATGGGAAAGTTAATTTGGATATTAAAATCTGAGGGGAATGCATTTGTTAGGATGAACTCACGGCGGACGGTGTCTTCTGGAAAACGAGAGGAGATGGATCTTTGCAACTGCAGACGCTGCCGTAGCCCTCGATGTGGTTGCAAAAGGATTTGCGACGCTCGTTTTCCTCTGATGAGTCCCAGGTGCACTGACTCTCTGCAATTCAGTCATTCAACATTTAGCCATCATCATCATCATCAGACTTACATCCTAGGCCCATCCGCCAACCCCGTACACTTAAATACACAACTCCCAAATAATATCCGTGCATATGCCAACTATTTATTAGCAAAGTCCCGCTATAACAGTTTCACTAATAATACCCGCTCCTATCTCTCCTCCTTATTTAGATTATTTCTAGCTATCTCTTTTCCATTTCTTCTCCGTGTCTGACTAAACACGAAGAGGGAATCAATAATTCCCTGTTATGTTGGCATGTTCGCCTGGCCCATTCTCCTTGTTTGCGAAAATACTTTTAAATCAGTCCATCTTGTGTCTGCATGGGAATGCCCGAGGGAACGCTTAAGAAAAATGATTCTTCCATCGTGCTTTATATACAAGCTTTCCTTTCGCAAATATACAACTATTGGGTAACGGTGAGGAAATGAGAAATAGAAAAATAAAGTGAGAAAATTGGGAAAATGAGGAACACTAGAAAAATAAAGTGGGAAAATAGGGAAAATGAGGAACACTAGAAAAATAAAGTGGGAAAATAGGGAAAATGAGAAAACTAGAAAAATAAAGTGGGAAAATAGGTAAAATGAGAGATAGAAAAATAAAGTGGGAAAGGTGGGAAAATGAGAAATAGGAAAATAAAACGGAAAATAGACACTTTATTTTCAAAGATGGCAAATAATTTTCCAAATTATAAGCGTCCCATTTCCCACTTCCCATTTTCAGCTATTTTCCAAGCGTCCAACAAAATGTGCTAGGGAATGGGAATAACGGAAACTGTGCTTATGTAGGAAATATTTAGGTATGTACTTGGAGTGGGAGAGAGAAGAGATGACTGTCTGTCTATCTATAGCCAGGAAGGAGGGACAGATAACGGAGCAGGGGGCACAGACTGGCAACTAATATGAAAAATAATCGTGCAATTATAGTCGACTCTAACAAATGGCTCCTTTTTTTGAAGGAAGGGAAACGGAGGCATTGTAACTTTTCACTGCCTCTTTCTCAAATTCCTACTAGGTAGCCACATACATGATCATGGGCATTAAAATATTAAACGTCTTAGCGTAGCTCAAGATGAGCAAGCAAGCACGCATTTTTAATCCTTTTATTCTTATTAACTATCTCTCCCTCGAGAATCAAATGACTTGATGAACAAATCCTTTTTCCTTTCTTTTAGCAATGAAGGAATTCATGCTCTGTGACCGCTACAACCATCTCCACTTCTCCAAATCTCAGACCAAGTGACTTTCATGAATTTGCCATTCTTGCCTAGCAACAGTTACAGTATACACGCATTCAGAGAACACACATACTACATATTGTGGCCAAAGTTGTGCAACTTCTACGAAATGCTTCTATTCATATGTGTAATAATGAAATAATTAATAATTACTCGAGTACCTAGTAAGCACAAATGCATTTCTACCTAAGCAGTGTATTACCACCAGTGTTTGATATTAGCCGGCATTTTAACATTTTTGCCTGCCAGTCATCAATTTTAGCTGGCTAAATTGGCCAGTGGCCAAAACGGCTAATGGCCAAAACCAATGTAAAATAATTTTGGCCAGCCGGAAAAATGATTTTAGCCGGCTAAAAGGCTATTTTTGCCACTACCATTTTGACCCCTAGCCAGTGGCTAGTCAAACACTGATTACCACATTAAGTCATAGAATTATTTATTGCTTTATGTGAAATGAAAAAGAAGATGAGTTAGTTTTGCTTACCCTTCAAAGAGACGAGGGGAACTTGAATTTTGAGGGAGACGGGAGCTCCCCAGCTGTGGAATTCCGTGCTCTTGCTGTACTCTTCAGCCAGGGCCTTCCACGGCAGTTTGAACGTGGAGGAATCTCCTTTCTTGGTCACCATGGCCCACATGTCACGCCAGCCGAGGTTCTTCGCCCTGTCTGAGCCCATCCGACCCAGTACTTCCCGGGCATTGTTCTTCATTTGAAATGTCCCTTCGTCCTAATATCCCACATTTTATCTTAGCCTCTCTCTCAAATAAATAAATTCGGGGAAGGGGAGGAGGGATGCTCTCTTCTGTCTCACTCATCTCGTCGCATTGCATAACTCTTAAGGGTGACTCCCAGTGGGCAACGGAAGAGTACTAAAAGCAATGCATTAGCGCAAACCTTATGTACGGCACAATTTACACCGAATTATCTGATAAAAATCGGATTTTATATTATCTAGGGCCCAAGAAGGCCAAAAATAATTGTTTTGAGTCGGAAGGCAATTTTACCGATTTACCGAAAGATTTCCCTTTAATTTTGAACTTGTCGTCAACAGCCTTCCGCCTCAAAACAATTACTTTTGACCTTTAAGGGTCCTAGATAATATAAAATCCAATTTTTTGAAGAAAGTTTCGTAGCGTTCAGTGAAAATCTGTGACATATGGAAGATTTCTTTGCTAATAGATTGGTTTGAGTACTCTCAAATTTCCCATTGGGAGTCACCCTTAAAATTCTGCACTTGTTGCGAGTAATGAAGAGCATTTACTTATTTCGTCATCCAATAAGACAAACGAAGGCATTACTCGTTTCATCATCGCGCAGCCACATGACACCACACTCAAAACCTGACAAGGTGGGTACCATCTAAGAATAATCTGCTCAGCCACTACTAATTCACTGATCCTCGTCCTTAATCCTCCAATACTTATCTAGCTATAAAGAATAGTCTTCACTAACTCTCCACGCCACGGAACGCATTCAAGAGATGGCTAAACATTCACATTCTTCGCGATTAAAAATGGACATTCAATTTAATTCCTTGGGATTTTGCTAAACACTAAATACAAGAACACCATAAACCACACCCCGTCTGTGTGTGCCATTACTTTTTATTTAGTGGCGCTAGTAATGTCCAAGAGAAAGACAATTATTGCTAGTTTGCCTCATCTGTGATTCTCTATAGCACTCACTCTTATTTATTTTGTTTCGCCGACTGTGGTGTATTGGTCTCTAAACTCTAATCTGTGGAAAGGAAATTCTAATCTGTGATTCCAATCTTATTCTAATCTTTATCCTAATCTTGTGTATTCTAATCTTGTAATCCTTATTCTTTCATATCTCTTGAAAATATTCTGGTGTCTATTATCACAGACTCAACAGACAATAAAATCAGCACAGAAAGAATTGAAACTATTTAGAGGTCCAGTCTGCACGGCTACACTCATCAAAAATTTTCTTTTTGACTCTAGGCCCAACCGAATTAAGTGTACCGACCTACACGAAATTGAGTTATATTGCCAACTATAGTAACTTACTACTATTAAATCGCAGCAGTAATGCTTTGGGCATATCTCCGTAGGTACTCTAATAATCTAATAAGCGCTCAACATGAGAGGACTTCATTGCATTAGGTCTTTTCATTACAATTACCTAAAAGTCCGCTCGATATTTTACCTGACCAATCTTAATTTCCAATGGACCAGTGTAGAGTGCATATTTGTACTGGTTGGGTGTAATGTGGAGAGGACTTTTGGCCACTGCAGTTGCTACTTTTGGCCACTGCAGTTGCTGCATTTTGGAGTACTTTAAGAAACTCGTCTATTGAGCATCTCATTGTTCAGGTAATGATAGGTTAGATTTAAAAAAAAAATATGCATAGAGCACGTGAGGTGCAGGTGCTGTATCGTAACTTATAGATGGAGATTCCTTGTTGGTCGAGAGATGTGACTGGAAATGACTGGATGCGGGTAAAAGAGGATTTGAAGGTTAAGAATATGAAAGAGGCCTTGGAGTGTGTTACCTTGATGGCGAAGATGAGTATGCGTCCGTCGGCGATCATGTTGAGGAAAAGGACCATGGCCTCGTCCTCGTGTGGCGAGTATGTATCGAACACTCGCTGGGCCATCACGCTCCCTGTCGCTTGATTCAAGACGAGGACGTGGATGCCCCGATTTTTCCCCGAGTCCCCATCGTCCAGGATCTGAAAACAGTTCAGTCTTTGTGTTACAGATTCGGATTTGACGTATGGAAATGTCAGCGTGGAATTCTGATGAGATCAATAAACGTCAAGCAACTATTCCGCACAGATATAATCCCTCCCCCCCCCCTCCATATAATCCCCCCCCCC
>JABASI010004586.1:0-13775 GCA_019776505.1 Tomocerus nigrus | reverse complement strand
TTCCATACCGCTACTTTTTTACATTCTTTTTTACAAAGGTTTATTTGTTATGCCTTAATACATGTTAGAAAAAGCCTCAGATTCTTCTTATTATCTGTAATATCCTGAAGTAAGTATTTCTTTTGACTACTGTATTAGTATATCATATCCAGTAGATTACGAATTTTCAATTTCTTTTAAAGTTACTACCTATTAATTATGCAATTAGCATGATTGTTGTATGCACCTATAAAAAGAACGAATATTATATTCTGATGATATTAGGCTAGGCTTCCTTCATGAAAGGATTTAACGAAGTGAGAGTGTTATTAGACGACGACACTCTTGTCTGTCTAAGCAAGACAGTGTGATGTGATTGGATGTTGAAATGAAAGTGAGTGGAGCTGAAAAATGTGATATATCAGCCAAAATTAAAAATTTCCTGAAATTCTTTCCGAGAAAGTAGCAAGGAAGAAGAGAGAGAGTGAGAGGAGTGTGAAAGAAACAAGAGGAATAGTCTGGTAGAGGTAAGTAATAAATCTTGCTGATTGAGTGAGTGCAACGAGCGAACCAAACCAATTTCTTCTGGCACTCAACTGACTGACTGGGCACAATCAGAATTACAAGTAGTAGCATAGGAGACGAATTAGAATTTCTCGGTTGCTTTTCTCTCACATGAGAAGAATATTTAATGTGAAGTCAAGTGGGTGAGATGAGAGAGTGAGTTTGTAGAGCAGAGAAGTTGAGAGCCAAACGACCGAATGAAAAACTCATCTTCTCTGCTTACTTTCCTGCTAGTACCGACCGAACCAATGCACAAAAATCATTCAGCTCTTTCCCTTCAGAATTGGATGAAAATGGGATTGCTTTTTTAAATAACAGTCTCGTATGGCTTTTCTTGTCAGCTTGTCAGATCTACGTAACGGCTGTTACAGAACCTACTAGAAAACGACATCTCAGTAATATTTCCAAGATTAAATTTTTACTTCAAAAGACCAAAAACCCCTTCATCCTTCTACTTTTCTTCGCTGAATTCCATCTGAGATATGATTAAAGGTTTCTTATCGAACTCTCGAAATAATCCTAACCAATATCGAAATGTACATGATCAAATTAATGAAGCGTAGTTGACTCAGAACTGAGAACATGTTTCATTTTGAAAGAAATTAAGATGTGAACAGAAGGATGACTGGGATTGAACTGCAATTATTAACTAGTCAAAACTGTCAAACTATCCACCAACTCACATAACGATTTATATATACCTAGTCAGTTATACATGTAAATAGTAGTTTTATATCATAAATATAGTATAAGCCATTTCAATATCCCCGTATGATTATTAGCCAACATTATTGCCCTCTGCAGACTTACATACATATATATCTGAATATCACTGCGTAATTTCATTTGTAGAAATAATAACCTGATGATGGAGTGAAGACTGATGACCTGCAAAAATCCATTGCCAATAATAAGATGTGAAGATGTGATGTATATCTATCCTGCACTGTACATGTACCTATTGTATTTATCTGGTTTTGCAATTCAAAATCCTGACGAGGAACTTTTGCTACAACTAATTAAGCAAAATAAATAGAATCCCTACCTGAGTAGCCCATTTTTGCATTAAAGAATCGTCTTTTTTTCATTAAAGAACCCTCCATTTCAATTCGCCCACTAATTATAGTTTATATGCACATTTCAAGAACTGCATGTTTCGTCCCCATTATAATGTCATTAAAGCAACAACATTATTATTGTAGATACTGATACTACTGTACATGTATATTTAGGTAGCCAACATTGTCAACTTCCAAAATCATGCAGCGTACCTAAATGTTTGTTTGGAAATAGCACCTACATGTATTTGAAAAATCCAATTAAAGGATCACATTAGTCTAAATCAATTAAATCGTAATCACCTAAATAAACATTCATCGCAATTATTTTTTTGAACCATAATTAAAAACGATGACTTTAAATCAACATGAATTCTTAATGAATGCGTATACACCATTTATATTTAAATTTTACGTAGGTACATACTTTTACCTACGTCTACACTTTTGTTTACGTTACAGTCGAATCAAATCCAAATAAATAGTACTTCTCGGGTTGTTTGAATTAGTATAGACCATTAAAAAAGAGTACTTAACAAATGGAACTCTAGAATCTGCTTGATAAATCAAGGGTTTAGAATGAAAATGGTTTTATTCGCAGCATTTTCAATGAGTTGAATGAAGTGGCAGTGGATGGTTTGACGGTTGCTCTGAAATGCTCTATTGTATTATGTGCTGCCAACAAATTTCATAGCTCCCCCAGGACACTCCAATCAACATCAGAGTTGGACTTGACTGAATTGAATGAGTCTCATAGTCTACATTTCATTTGGCTAACTCCTCCATTCCAATAAAGTCACTACTGGTATCCCTCCCTAACCAAATAATATTTATGGGATCTAATTTGTTTATCTACAAAATGCACCACTGACTATTTCTGCCTCCTAATACTTTCCCTTCAACCTGACTCCATGGAACATGAGTACTATTCAACTAAACTAACAATTTACTAAGAACCGAAGTTCGTACATACCATACCTGTCAGTAACTAAATCAGCCATATTGACAGCCCAGAAAATCAACTTAATAGATTGCTGGTGCTGACAAGGCAAATATTCAACCATTCAAGCGAATAATCGACTGAAATTAGTGAAAATATACCTAATGACTTTTAATGTGAATAATCACATGAAAAATTACGTGATTCCTCCTTTACATTACCAGAAAAGCAACCATGTAAATAATAGACTAGTGAACTCGTAGTTTCATCGTTCAAGGTTTGTGCAAAATTGAAATGTTAAAAATAAATATAGCTTCTCTTCAATTGCTGTTCAAGTACTAACGTCTACTAAGTACTATACATTCCATATACTAAAATGCTACATATAAGTAATACTTCACATTGTCAGATAATTACAGTCGTCAGTTCTAGTGGGGGCACGCAGTAATAATTCACGATTGGATGGAAATCAAACTGAATTTCGCTACCAGTATCCTCGTGCGTTTGTTAGGGAGCTGAACAATGAAGTATTTTCATTAGCGATGCGTTCTCTACGCCCGTTATAGCGCTTACATTCCAAATTAAGTAAAGATGCAATTATCCTACCTTCACCCCTCAATACGATGTCTCCTACATACACCTCTGTAAAATACTGTGATATATAATATCCCACTAGTCCAGATCATTGTGTAGGTAGATATAGGATTGCCTATGCCTCAATAAAGCAATAAAATAAAATAATGTCGCACTCTATCAAGTAGGATTACGAATTTGGTATTTAGAATCGAATTTACAACCTGTCTTGCATAATAAAAAATAGTGCCGGTAGTTTCGTAAAAGAACTTCCCTGCGACAAGGGAACAAAAATAATGAAAATAAAATAATTATTAGCAAAGTCTTTCAGAATGGCTAGAGATACAATTCACTATTCAATTCTCAAAAGGTAATATTTTCGTAGGTGGAGCACGATGAATGAATTCAAAAAGCATTAAGCCAATGTAATTGCAGTTGTACACTTGTACATAACAAAACATAGCAAGTGTATAGGGTAGAGTTTGAGGTTACATACAAGGTACAATAAAATGAAAGTTACGTTATGCATGTAAAAAATAAGTGTATTTTGCATAGTGCATATGGGGGAGTAGAAAATAGTGCAAGCAAAGTTGAGTTAACGATTGCTGGTAACAACTACTATATTGTCATTGCCGATTATGCCGATATTATGATTGATTGTATGCATACTAAATACTACTATGTATACTACTACTATGTATACTACTAGTAATGTCTGACATTACTAAGGTATACACATAATATTTTCATTCCCTAGAAAACATAAAAAATGCGTTAGGTGAGTAGTATTTGAACGGGAGAAACGACAGTGATCATAACATACACACTCCTGCATGCAGTCTTTGCCTTTAATATGCCTAATACATATATTCAAAAACTTGTCAGCTCCTCTCGACAATTCTGTGATGGGAAACACACACGCGGGCGGCTCACCACAATTAAACGAAATAGAACGTCAAGTCAATCCCTTCTCTGCTACTGCTACTTATATGAAGAATGAAGCATGAGCCCTCGTCTCAAGCACATCAGTTTGGCGTGCTTCGCCACAGTTTCGGAAATTAATGAATCATGTATAGTATACAAAAGAAGTCAAGTCAGGAGCACAAATACAATGAACACACCAAACATAGCCAACTAACTTGTGTCAAAGTTGTCGAGCCACAAAGTCAAGACAAATCACCTCAGCAGTCCCACCTAGACAAAGTTAAGGCAATTCTGCCTGCCGTAATAAATAGTGGCTTTACTAGCTAGCTATGTAATGCATGCCTTTCGTTTCACAAAACTTTCTATTAATAATCGAACAAATGCTATAGCTTCGTGACGCCCAAAGCCACAGGAAAGCAACACCCACTTAATCACAATCAAACCGCATTAAAGGTAGCCATATTAAATCCCAGTTGCAATGTCAATTGCAATGCGCTAAGTAATATTAATTCTATTGTTTTTTTTTAATTCCCTCTCTAAACCCAAACCTGTCATGTTCGGTGTATGTAATTATAATGGCCGTTTTCACACTAGTGTAATTTACAGTTAGTGACAAATAAATTTTAACATTCTTTATCGTATATGTTATGTGGCTAGGCAAGTAGATTAATAATTACAATCATCTCAAAATTATAGTAGTCACTTATAAATTATAAACTAAAGTAAGTTACCATACATGCCAGTTGCAACTTTGCAACGCGACTAGTTGTATTAACTCTTTGCGAGAATGGAACTGTAGGCGACAGGATCTGCAGCTAACATAATATTTTAGGAAAATGATTCGTTTGATGAAAAAATAATCAATAGAAACTGATCAATATTTTATATTTTCATTTTGAGCCATATGTACAAGATAAATGAAATTATCAGAGACACTACTACATCAACAAAAGTGAAAAGGAAGTGAACAGGTGTTTTTTCTCTTCCCCTAAACCATAATCAAAAAGAGACGGATCGTCTCAAGAAATAGAGTGAACCTAACTAGCAATAATAATTCCACTACTAATCGTATACTGCATATACCATTGTGTATGTTATGTGTAATATAGTCATTATTATAACAAACATCGTATGAAGGAAGGCTCACAAAAGACTCACTACCAGTAATGTTACTAATGTTGAATCATGAATAGAATCTCATATAAAATGGTTGCCAACTGAGAGCGGATATGGAGCATCACACACACACAGCTCTCCTTTTTGTCTTCACCAGTAAAGCAACTCTAACTCTTACCATACTTTTCTGTTACTTGTTACAAGCGAATAGAATATGGTTAAGTGAGGGAGTGAGTGAAATGAAATGAAACAAAAATGAAAGCCCATATGGAATCGATTACTTGCGTTCTACACGGATCCAGTGAGTTTTCGTCTCCTAAAGTGCCTATCCCTTCCACACCAGTATGCATTATATTATTACTGCTTGCTTTGCCAACAGAATGGAACACAAGTTCATTTCCTTTCCCATTTTCTCCTATATAAAAACACTATAAGACTAAGATGTGCTATATCCTTCCTTTATTTACTTTGAATGTCAGTACACTTAGATATATGCTTGGAGTCCGCCAGTCCACTAATGCAAAAAGACAGTTAGCTCAGTTCACGATAAGTTTAGTTTTACTGTTGTTCCACGCACGTTTCTATTCTTTGTTATGCATGCATTCATTTTATATAAGATGCATACTGAGGCTAATGCGATCTCATTTGCTCCTTTCTTTCATTTTTGGCTTTAGCTTTTCCATTTCTTTTACACTTTAGCATGAAATATGAACAACGGAATTAATGAAATGTGCCCATTATCATCATAATACATAAAAAATTCTAAGAAGGCAAGGGTGTGCAATTTTACTCTTATTTTGATGAGAACTGCTTGTTGTTACCAAAAGAATGGAACTAATGGGAACAGATATGAAGTCATATCAGCTGCAATTTAAGTCACCCTGTGTCCCACTACAATGCAAAATCTCGACTTCTATATGATGATGCTCTTAAGAGAGCGAGAATGAAAAAAAAGAAAGAAACTTCTGTAGTAAGCCTCACCTATTAAGGTTGTGTGATGCAGAAGTGTTATGGTTATGTTGCCCATTAAAGGAGAATAGCTTTACAGTTTGTCACGAAATGATTCAATCATAAAACATACTCTTCTCACCAACAAATAAGAATATTTTTCATAGAAAACAGGACAAAAAAATAAAATACATCCACATTCTACAGAATAATACGAAAACATATTCAGAATGCCCACCTGAAGAGAACTGATTGCACACACATTTCATGACTAGGACTTTACAAAGCACCAAAACATACACAACAGCAACAAATTTTTAATATTAGGCAACGCGAAAATAAAATAGTGTGGTCATTTACAACATATACAAAATACAACGTAATAAACACCGTTGTTTATTTGTCAATTAAATTGTAATATTTCCTTTACTTCTTTATGCAGATAAATAGTCTAGGAATTACGTTATTGCAAATAAATAAGCATTAAGTTGTTAATATTATCAGGACAGTATAAGTTGTATAAGGCTCTACCTGGCCAGGGCCAACAATTCTCAATACTACTGTTTTACTTTAACAATTTGAAATTTTTCTTTGTATCTATTAATTTTACCTTAAAAATGATGAGGTAGGTAAAGAAAGGCTCACAATTTTCGAAAATTTTTTTATCCTTGGCCTTCTAATTTAATTACTTCTTTGGATTGCACTTATGCGGGTGAATATAATCGAGGTGGAGATAGAAAATAGTCTTGACTTTTGTACACTTAATATGACTGTGAACGGTAGGACATAAATGTTACGCGTGTCGGTGTACTTAAGAAAATCCCATTTCCATGTAGTACCTAATTCCGCAGTAATCATTTCATACAATACGGGTAAAAACATAAAGAAATATTGAAATAGTTTTGCTCATTTCCATGTTCCTCCTCATTTTCCGTGAATATACATAAGTGAATGGATGTAGTGGGTTATGTGTTGTACGGGATGAAAAATAAGGGAAAACTAAAGAAAATGAGTAGGACATTGGAAAAAAATAGGGAAGAGACAGGGGCATAACGGTTATTTGAAGAGAGCATAGGAAATGAAATAAAATGATGGCTCGACTGAAAAAAGAAAGAAAAGTGCCAGTTGAGAGAAAGTAGGGAAATGAAGCCAAACAAAATCGGCCGGCATGTGGTGCAAATGGAAAAACTTATTTCACTCTCGTTTACTTCTCTAAATGTCTTCCCTGCCTCCTGCTAACAATATGAAAAGAAAAAGGTTCATGTTCAAAATGCGGAATAGCCAGCTAGTTTTCTTCCACTCACGACAGTTCAGTTCAGTTCAGTTCACGATGACAAAGACACGAACTTACACTCTTCCATGTACTTGTACATATATACAAATAACTATGTAAGTGCAGCACAAAGAAGAAAGGGGGAAAAGAAGACATCCACATCCACCCAATAATAATCATACTCCTACTAATACATACAACTTATGTATAAGTTCACGTAATGTTACTCTCTTTCCCTCTTCCTCTCTAGTAGTCTCTAGACTTTCTCTTTCGTCGCTAACTAACTAACAAGTAAAGTAGGGAGGGACACAAGTTGCTGATGCGATGTGAGCTATATAATAGAATGCATTGTGTGCCAAGGAAGGCAGCAGACCAAGTGGAACAGTACAAAACCAGAAAAAAAACTTAAAGTAACTTTTCCAATGGTTTTCCCCGTATTCCAGTTTCGAGTATTCCCACTCTGTCGACTGTCTATCTCTTAAGTTGATATTGTCGGGAATATATGCTCGAAACACTTTATCTGCCCTATCTTTGTTGTATGTAGATGTATTTTTAGTGCAGGAGGGCTTTATGAGAGGACTTTCTCTCATCCTATACTTTGCTCTTTACTATTGTTCCCGGTTTGTCACAGGGGTTAGTGTTAAGTTTTCTATCACATTACTTTCTTTCACTTCAGTTTAGTTCACTTCACTCAGCTATCAGCCACCATCAACCAACTTGTCAACTGAAGAACATAACTACAACAGAAAGTGCTCCTCCAACGTAAATACAATAAATAATCCAGAAACATAGAGAACTAGAGTGAAAAGTAACATTTTATACGCTGCTCCCAGTCCACCAGAGAATTATATCTATGCTAACATTTTTTAACTGTATGACAATTTGACAATGAGAATCTCAGTAGTATTTACTATGCTTTTCCCTTTCCCCACTAGAAGAATCCAAAAAAAATACAATGGAAATGTTGAAAAGAGAAAATTGTGCACTTACCCATAGAGAGGAGGATGTATTTGAGTTCTGTACGAGCAGTAGATGACAAAAACAACAGTAACAAGTGAGACAAGAAGAAGCCATCTCTTTACGGTGGCCAGATGAAGTCGACGTTTCCAGTTCCAAGAACAACTGTTCCAACCCAGGCAGTTCCACAATGATGACGACAAACAGCGAAGTCGGCTCGGCATTTCCACAAGTGGTGCATGTTCCAAATCCTTCATACCTGTCTTGGCTTTATTGTACGGAAGACTTAAGCGTCGCACCCGCAGTAGCTATTTTACAGTTTTTTACTATTTTGAACAGTCCCGCTCTTGCCTTTGTTATTATTATCAGTGAAAATCACTAGTAATAGTGTCGACAGAGAGCAAAGTATTTTATCGATGGTTTTCTCACATGTCGTCGTGCTTCATGTTCCTCTTCCTTTTCACTTTTCTTCTGTTCAGTTCACTCAGATACTACTATATCATATTCTATTAGTGAAGAAAAGTAGTGACAAAGCTTTTTTACATGTGCGTTGGTGAATACAATAAATTTCTCGAATCCAATCCTGGAAGACCGACTGGAGAAACGCAAGCAAGCAAGGATAGAAGGCCGAAGAAGAAGCCGGGACAGACAACAAGAGTGTTCCTCCAGTGAAGCTTGGTGCTGTCTGCTCT
Source organism: Tomocerus nigrus (assembly GCA_019776505.1). Taxonomy (NCBI): domain Eukaryota; kingdom Metazoa; phylum Arthropoda; class Collembola; order Entomobryomorpha; family Tomoceridae; genus Tomocerus; species Tomocerus nigrus. The sequence goes on along the minus strand of JABASI010004586.1, from coordinate 4,751 downwards.
GTCCTCCTGTCTAAAGTTTCCTTTTCAACTTGACTTGCCTTGACGTGACCCAACTCGACTTTTTTTTGCCGATGATAAAACTTTTTATACTGCGACGACGGTATTTTCCTAGAAACTTTTTTCTTTCATCCAGTTTTCTTTCTGACGCTTTTCTTTCTTTCCTCTCTCAGATAAGTATGAAGTGCACAGTACAGTAAGAGTAGGTACACTTCTTCCCAGGAAAGATACAATATCTCTTTTGTATATGTATTCTGTACTGGCTTTTATTTTATTTTTCCTTTTTGCCAAAGTCAAGGAAAACGAAGTACCAGCACATTTACCTACTCAATGTACTTACTTAGCCTAGTACTTCTCCTAGTTCACAAAATGCAGTTTTATGGCTTTATCTGTCTGTACTGCATGGTATATAATTTACATCTAGCTATATGTAGCTGTATTACTTATGTGTGTTAGTAAACTGCAATATGAGCTGACTCAGCCTTGTCTTGAACAGTTACTGAAGAAGAGATGAGAGCAAAAACAGACGACCATTAGCTAAAGGTATATACGTAATACGTACACCAAGAAAGACAGACGCCCACTCACAATAAAGTCACGGATATCCAAAAGCGCAAACTATTCACAATATAATTTTCATATAGTACACATAGCATTTATATGTGTACATATATTTATTATATACTATTATGATGCTACTATCTATCTAGACAGTTTAGTTCACTTTTGCTTGTTTCCTACTTTCTAGAGCACGCACATTTGAGTCGACACAACATAAGTTGATATTCGAGTATAGTCAGTGCTAGAATACAGATTCCAACGTACTTATTACAGATTGGTATGTGGAATTCATAGTTCCTTTTCAACCACAGTTACTTTTTTACAATGTTCAAGAGTTCAAACATACATACATATGGCTGCTTATGCAGATTCAACTAATATTATATATTCATACAGTGTGTAGAGGAGAGTCTTATCTTTTTAAGACGTATTTATGTACGAGGAAGTCAGAATACAGAGTCATTCACATAATGTACATATGTATCTACGTGCTATACATAGATAGCTAGATAGCTATTTGTAAGTTCTTATTATGGAAGAGGTGAGCTTTTGGCTTAATGTATATGTTCTGTTTGTTCTCTCTTCACTTTTTTCGCACAAACTTTTTCACTTCTTTCCGACTCTTCTCTGCCCCTTAACTTATTTCGTGTTCAATTGCATACATACATACTATGGCCTTTATAGTCCCAAACAAATAGTATGTCACACTGAGAAAAAATTGTCTATATTCCTTCACAAGCCAAGACAACTCCAGTCAACTTCTCCGTGAGATGCAATATTTTATTTTATTTTTACGTGAATCTCTATGTTTCTTGCTAGTCTTCGCACAACCACTTGTCTCAAGAGACTTCCCCTTCAACTAAAGCTCAGTCAGTAGAGATTTAATTAATTTATGTAGATACACTACAGATACATAGAGCCAAGCTCATTCCTTGATATTCCTTTTTTCTCTCCTTCCTTCACTATATTATTATATTATTTTTCAGTCTAATGTAAGAAAGTCAACTTCAGTATTAAAATCTTATTCTTGCTCACAGAGAGAGAGAGACTTTTCTCTTTTTATACAGTTTCCGTTCCCCATCTCATCTTAGAGAAACAAGAGTCTCCATTCCATATACAACACATGCCGCACAGAATTTTAATGCTAATGTTACTATTCTTCTCGCTACAGCCTATTATTTTAGCAAATAAGATTTGCCAATGACTTTGACTGGATTGTTCTACCTTAGATGAGGTAATTTTGCATTGCCGTTCTTACCCGTGAACATAAAACAAATCTTATAGTGCGACTTGCGACTTGTCTTCTCACACTCTCAAAAAAAGTTGCATTGACACTTTTCACCATTACTTTCGTCGCAATTAAAGAGTACATATTATTATAGTTATTGCGTCTTGTATGTATCGTGAAGAATTACGCGGTTTCTAAGAAGAGATACTGTAGGTCCTATGAGAAAAAACGGAATGAGTTGTAGCTGCATTTGTCTGTCAAAAGTAGCAAAGTCTTGATGTAGACATTATTATTTTTATTATTGCTCTTCTGCTTGGCCTGCCGTCTTGAATTTCTCGCTTGGATTATATTTCTCAATTACGATTCATCACAACCGTTGCTAATATTAAAGCAGGAGAGTAGTAGTTATTATAAGGAGGACGACATGCCTCTTTCTTAGCACTTGCTATTTCCTCTTCCGTTAGGCTGCCGTAGTGTGAATTATGGTAAGAACGATAGTCTGTGTTATATTTATATTCAGTTTCACAAGTAATCATCACCACGACTTTACTCTTATCCATCATCGTCTGTCATAATCATATAAAATTGTTCGGATAATATGAAAGCTTTTATAGTTCACAACCGAAGAGAGTTGACTTTTCTCTCGACTAGCAACCGGCCTACTAAATATTTCCCCTTCACAAGGAAGAAAAGTTGACGACGAAGGACGTAACTCCGTGCAGTAATAAAGCTGTGTAATTTTATACGTTTGTCGCTGCTCGACTTTAGTGCTGGAGTTTTCTCCGCGTCGCCTTATAGCTAATGACAGCAGATTTGATTACATTGAAAAGAGTAAGCATCCAGACTGAAGTTGCTATTGCCATTCTTTGCCTTTGCTCTTGTTGTTGTTCCCGTTTCCACAATTGCCAGCTGAAATGAAGCTATTTTATTTATTGCGAATGAAGTAGTCGAGTCAAAGATCTGGTTACAACCTGGCATGATTTTAATGGATTATGTGTGAACTCGAGACTTGACTTTGACTTGAGTTCCTCTCTCTTGCTTTTTTATTCTTTCGTTGGTGAACCAAGGACGGTATATAGGATTTTCTCTATTATTCTATACGTTTCATAACTGAGGAATGAGAAAATGATGATCAAGGGTGATGTGATACTCGTCGAATGTTAGTTTTCTCGCGCTTCAATAATCTATCTTGCTAACATTACAGAACAGTTGGTTTTCGTTTACAGTTTTCAATATTTATCTTCTCTCGTCTTGTGTGTTCTGTCTATGCCTCCTCCTCTTCTTGTGACGCCAGAGATTTTCTCATTCGCTCCTATAAAGAGTCTATAGAGTGTATAGACGGGTGGGACTAAATAATAAGCGAAACTGTGATTTATATTTAGTAAGTGCCTCTCTCCTGATCGATTTGAATATGATTTGAATGGTTAGCCTTTGTGGATTTAGTCGAGTGAATTTATTTTCGCCCAGGATTTTCCTCCGTACAAAGGTTAGTTTTCAGTTTATCCTATCGTTAGTTCGATTCAGTCAGTTAGCTAGGAGAGTCTTCTATGTCAGAGCAAGTGGGTGTATGTAGTGTACTCGAGCTCACTCTCGGCTAGTTGGATGATAGATGAAAAACCTATTTGATTTTATATATGTAGCACAAGAGTATGCTTAGAAGAGAGATTGCTTTGGTTTACTTGTAGTAGTATTTAGTATAGCTTCGCTTAGCTTACACAACTTTAGCTCTTGCTCCGTCATTTCCAGATACTGTCACCGTTGATGGGGATTCAGACATATCTGTATTACTATCGAAGCAACGAGCTTTACATATACATACATATGTTGGAAATATTGGCAATATTGGCATCCGGCAACTTAGCTACGTTGACTGTAGACTTTCTTGGCGTCAGCTTCTCTCTATTTCTTTGTGACTGAAGGGAAGAAGAAGGAGCACTTGTTTCGTGTCAACTTGAAATTCAAATCTAAAATTGAAGACGACACGAAGCGGAGACATATGCTTCGTTATATACGCTCGCTCTTTCTCTCTCTCTCCTCCTAACTAAGCCTCTCTACTCAGCTAGTCACAATTCCATTTCCATCACAGATGACTTAAGTAAAAGTGCAATATATTACTGTGTAAGTGACTACTCAACTCTAGATATAGTTACTCCCTCCTTTTTTTCTCTATCAACTCCAAACGTCAATGCTCATTTCCTCTTTCTATCTGACCGCATTGTGTTTTCCCTCTTGCATACTAAAACTTTTATTTTGACTTGGTTCTACTAAGAACCGTAAATGTTATTAAATTACTTTTCGATGCTTTTTACCAAGTTAGCGGATAATGCACGAGTGTTTCCTCTTATTTCCCCAGTAGTACATTCACCCCTGTTTTCAATATCCTCTATATAGACCTGTAAAAATAAACAAAGAAACAAAGTTAGTGACAATAAATATTCATTAAAGTAATGTTACTGTATATAGTAAACGTAAATAACATGTTACAGGGCAATGTGTAGTTAATTCTTAGATCTGCTAATAAATAGAAAAGTAAGATTTACACGAGCAAATATATTTTCTTCCTCCTAATGCATCCCTAACGAAAATAGATCATCTACTGAATATTAAGGTTTACCTACATAATATATAAAGATATTTTCCTTGGATTCTCTCAGTGTGCTTTGAATAAAGTTATTGCGAACATTTCAATCTCATTCGTATTCTACTTGTTCGTCATAAATTATGTAGAATATTGTAGCACATATTGTGAAACACAATTTCTACTTAGGTTAAACCTCTATGGACCTTGACTGGTTGGTTTGCATATGAGCACATTTCTTGGAAGACTAAACTCACGTCACAACATCCCATTGCACATACAAGACATTACTCTTGCATCCAAATGTAATTTCAATAGCTCAGAGGACAGAATCAACCTACTTATCTAAGTGAATTACATTGCATTACATCTTAGACAGGCTGGTAT
>JABASI010004585.1:0-13776 GCA_019776505.1 Tomocerus nigrus | reverse complement strand
ATTTATTTATACAAATAAATATTTATTTAAACATTTACGATATTCGCAGATTTCTTATTGGTGCTATTCTTATTATATTATTTTATTCGTAGTGAAAGAAAAGTTCCCGGAGGAGACGGTTCACGACATGTTCCATTGGATGAAAATGTCATTTACATTATAAAAAGTAATTAATATTTTATATATGTAAAGCAGGCCTTTGTTACATCGTTCATATTTCTATTACATTTGTCTGTACTTGCAAAATTTCATTATGGTTTCATTACAGATTTCGTCAAGGAATTTTGGCAGAGCAAGGGAGGTACGCCTGTTGAAGTGGATAAAGGTTTTAACCGAGTCGTTAACAAAGTTTGCCAACGAGAACGGGACAAAGTTAAACGGAAACAAAACATGGAAGATGTTAACACTTCATTCTTTCATCAGCTAGATTCCAATTTACAACAAAATAATTGACTTTCGCAGATGGTTGCATATTCTGAAGAGAGTATCATTCAGGTCTACCCTACAAGCAGTATTACTTTTTCTACGAGGAATTTCGTACCACAGCACCACTACCACTGTAAATATACATATTATCACTTTTTAACTCCATGTAGCAATGCATGTGTTATGATGTGCAATAATACAAAATGATATAGATACCAACGAATGCTCTACCTGCACCTGCACCTAAACTAATATTCTTGAATATCTATGTACACTGAGGAAGATCGCTAAAAGCCTTCTGAGCATCCAGGTATTTAATGATTGCCAGTCGGACTGAATTCATTTCATTATAAAATATTGGTCCCTAAGTTATACTTTACCAGTTTTTTTGATGATTAACTTTCCAGTCCTCGTTAAGCATTCCTCCCTAGTTTTTTATTTCTTTCCATTTGATGCTTGCTGTCTGATATGTTTATTGTTACCTATCATGTAAATCTATTCTGTTTACTTCCATCCATTTTTCGGAATTTATGGGATCTACTAGTATAAATGAACAGTCTGACAATCTTCATGCATATAATGCTGCAGATGTAATGTATTTATGTACTAATACTCCATTTAATCCTGTGTTCATATTGTAATTTCTTGCAACATTTATACATCACAAAGATTACGCGCAATTTATTTACGCTAGTATTTACGTTATATGCAACGTTTATGTATATAATGTTCAATTTTATGTAAATAAAGAATTTAATAATGTTAATATTCCATCCAAACAGATTGCATTGTGTATCTCTGTTCTTTATTGGAAAATTTTGTATTAAATGATTGAACCTGCATTAATCTACGCCATCGTTAACTATAGCAGGTAGTGAAGTTACGTAGTTTTAAACAGTCATAATATTGTGGGTCTTTGCTAAGCAAACCCCTGCCAAATCATACAGGTTTATAATTTGTGCAATATAATTAAAAACAAAACGATTAATTTGCTATGTGACTTAAAATATTTTTGAGTCTTCTACTTTGGTGACGAAGTTTCATATTCCGACGATTATTTAAAATTATGTTTTTCACATACTACGAAATGTAATATTATCGATACCTGACACTTCTGCCTGCAAAGATGTAATGCATAGGTTATAATTGCACCTGCGAAAATTATCATTTTAATCCTGTTAAATACAATCACATTAAAATAAAACTTTTTTGAATGATGCCAATTTTACGGATCCTAAAGTCCAGAGTTTTTTCGTTGTTTGACTAAAGTCACATATCTGCCACATTAAGGATACTATACCTATATAGTACGTTCACTAAGTAAACGACGATCTTGGATTGGATCATTATTTATAATAGGAAAAAACGTGTTCTCGTTTTTTTACCAATCTCGCATGCATTCACAAACAATTGATACAATGTGCATGGCTATAGATGAGTTATAGAAGCGTTCATAACCTACCTATTATTTAGTTGTGTGAGTAAGTAAGCTAGAAGAATCATATCAAAACAAGTGGACTTGATTGTAGCTGACTAGCAGTTTGCTAAAAGTTTAGCTCACAAGCAACGAAGTTTGATTGCATTTTGTTGCTGCTGTCATGTCATAGAAGATTTTCCGTGCCAATATGCCATGGCACATTGATTGTCTGTAATGTATGCAATAATTCAAAGTGATATGATAAAACAAGAAGGGATGTAAATAAATAGTCCGCATAGCTTATGCACATCCTTCATCGCAGATAGTAATGCGTTACAAGTTCTTGTAGAAGAAAATTGGCGATGGAAGGAGGGATGCAGACAACTTAGCGCTCTGATGGCGCCTTGGCGAATTCTTATTGAACACAAATGTCACGCACGGTCCTTGTGTCGTTGTCAAAGTGTCTTTTATACGGTTTTCATTTTGTAGACGAAGAGTGGACATGTCCTCGGATGAAAAAATGCAAATGACAACGATATGGAAGGTGTCTACAAAGTCTTACATGTATACACGAGAGTACAAGTTGAGTTTGCTGTTATTAATTGCAAAAAATAATTGTATCTCAATAAAGTTGTAACGTGCCTGTGTGATTACACGTAAGTGTACATGGTACAGATTTACATATTTATAATGACAAGTATGCATGCACAAGCACAATCCAAAGCAATTTTAAAGTCTCAATTTTGAGTTGGTGCAGGGAATCTAATTGTAAAAGTGCGTCATATGACATGACAGTAGATATACACATGCAGTCATGATTTGAATTTACCTGAAGTAAAAGGAAAGCAAGACAAGTTAGCTGGTGGCCTACCTTTTCTGGCTTCGTTAGGTTTATATTGGCATTAAGTTGAGGAATGTAGTCATGTATAGTTAATAATCTTTCTGCACTACTTCCACTCAAATGCATTCATTAACAGGAGTTAGCTCAGACAGAACAGAAGGGAAGAGAAAAGAACACAATGCAGTTTGAACATTCTTTTTATACAGTTGAAAGAGAGGACAGACAGCATAAGCAAGAGAGCAACCGTTGCGTTTTCCCTTGGTCGGTCTTCAAGAAAAGACGTTCGGGATGCCTACTTTGTGATTAACAATGCCTTTTTAAGAGCACAGGAGAATGAATTGAAATGACCAAGCCAAGAGTTAACCATAACCATAACTAAACCAAAGTAAACTTACCCTGCCTGACCATATCAGTTTTGCAAGTTTCAGACAAATGCGAACCTATTGTTTGCTTTTCATTGCATTAATTCATTACTTGCTCTAAGTAAGTAAATACTATCTGCATAATGTTAAGAAGATTGCTCATTTTTTCTCGCTATGCATTGTATTAGCTACGTTAAAAGGCAAATCGTTTAGCACAATGAGCATTAATATAGGGAAACTTGAATATCTTGCAGATATAGTCATCATGTCACATTAGCTACGCAAGTAACCACACTTGACTTGATTCAAGACAACTATCCTCAACTATTTACCACTTGTTTTTACTATGTGTCATATTATGCCTAAGCCTGAGAATATATTATTATTGTAGTGAATTGGGGAAGTTTTTCTAAATAAATCTTTTGAGATTCTATGTGTGCCAGTTTTCTTATTCGTTTGATTTCTCTAGTGGAACAACTCTTGAAATGACTTGAGATATGCACACAACCATGGAAGATGGACATGTCTATTAGTGTAATATGAAAGATTGACATGCAATTTTATAATGACAATACTCCGCAGTACAATTAAGCACTTGGATGTAGTGAATGTGACAGAATATTCTTTTATTAATTCTTTTCACATGCACATGGCTTGACTTTTGCAAGGCGACCCATTAATTACAGCATTACTTAACCATGCTAACGATAAGTGCCAACTTAAACAATGGACAATACAATATATGATAGGGTGACCTGTAACACCCATTTCTAAAATCTTTCTTCATCTAACCTAACCTCGTCTGCCTGATGCTGGCAAAAGCAAAACAAACTCTAAGCTTGTATTCCTATGACTTGACTTTTCCAATTGGCATGATTTCCGCGTATGTACATTAGAAAAGAATGAAAAGCCGAAGGAAGCCAAGCATCAACTGAGCACAATCTACGCAAAGATACTATAATGGCTGGCGTAGTTTTGCACATTAAATTCAATAGACTACTTAATAGGGGACGAGATGCATATTATGAAGGATGATGATTCAAGAAAGTCGGAGCTACAAGCTACATACTTGAAATCAAGTCTTTACGAGGACAACATTTTATCAGATCCCTATGTAGGTGCATAAAAGGATAAGAAAAATGCATACAGAAGGACATGCGACCAACAGGACAGGCCAACTCACTGAACTGAATCTATGTACACATGAAGTGTACAGAGAGAAGGGAATAAAATAATTGCACATTTATATAGAGTCGAAAAATACGCTACTTCTACACTTCTACTACCAGCACAATATTATAATAGCCGTTTGGAATAGAAAAGGGGTTCATCTCATGACGGATAGTAGTGCGCTTTTATATTAGAAAATCTATTCTATTGCCCACATAAAATATACAAGAAGACAGAATAAATGAATCTCTATCACACTGTGTTCAAATCACGCTTGGAAACTTGCAATTGCATTTTATGACCTATAACTATAACATTTTTACTTCTATATTCAAATTATAAGAAAAGTCTTAAATGTTTGTCTTATGTATAACGCAAGATAATATGCATTAGGTGTAATAATGTAATATTACAGCAAGACTTTTTTCATTCAAATTCAACTCAACTTGTAAGCAAACTGAAGAGTTGAACACCTTGGCAAGCAGTGGTAGGTAAATAAATCTCCCTTATGCCTCAGGCATCCAAGTGAAAGGTACTCTCTTATACTTTTGCACGAACACAATCTTTACATTATATTCTTACTACATATTACGTATACATAACTAAATAGCTATTCTCTGCATTCTACTCTGCATCATACACACAAATACAACTGTTTAATACCTGCAGAGACTTTCCTATATAAGTGTAAGTGTGCATGCAGAGATAACTTCTTCTACTCTACGAACTTAGATAGGTAAGCATCTTTATGTATATCATGAATAAAATGTTCGGTACTCTAACTTCAAAGATAGGCCACGGCTTATGCACACTTAACAAATGTTAAAAAGGAATGGAAATATGTATAAGTTTTGTTATAATAATGCAATACGATATAAATTATGTAATGTTTTTCCAAATTAAAACCTATTAGCAGTCATTTCCGAGATTTGAATACATAGATATTGTCATCAAGCTATGTGGAAAATTATTTAGAAATATATAGAATGCAAAATTAAATGCGAATCATTCATATGCACCTAGTACCTCAGTATTGTCAGCATAATTATATTATAGAGATAATAGGTTTGGCTGAAATTGTTTTCAATCAGAATTAATAAAAGCCAATTTTCAGGCCGAGGAATTTTTCAAGAATAGTTTTTCCATCTGAATTATTAGTAACAACAGCATGAAGTATTCTTACAGATCTATAAAAAAGCTCGTCGTACATATTAATTCGATTTGAAAATACTTTCAATCGCAATTATTATAATTCAGAAAATTAAATATGTAAAACTAAAATGCAAGATTTAGCGATTCAAATTCAAGTGTACCTCACTAACCTCACGTATAGATAATAGCAAAGTTGGGTAAGTGAATAACAGTTTATATATTTAATGTGTTTGCATTTCTTTTTCCAAATTAAAATTATGGTTTTTCAGCTCTTGAATTTCTAAACTACTCGAATCGGAACAACATAGTATTGCATCTTCTGTTATTTATGTCAGGAGTATATTCGATTCTTTGTATAAAAGCTTTACTTAAGGTAGTTATTGGGCTGAGTACTTGCTATTAAAAAAGATAACTTGTGCAACAATGAGACAAAAGGGTATAGCCCATCACCTTTACATTATTACACATGCCTGTACCATATAAAAGAGTAATCTTTACTCAGAATATTATATACCTACAACAGTATAGATGTAGTCTACACATTTCATCAGAATAGTATGTAGTTTACTACGTGCATTCTACACTTCCATTATGCACAGGTAGCACAGGTAGGTACGAGTAGGTACTATGTTGATTAAAATACAGGTAAAAAACTGGAGGTAAATGCCAATAGCATCCCAGGCTGCTCTGTAGCATAAGGTGGAAAGTTGGTGTATGTGCCTCGCGTATATCGTAATATCCCTGATAGTAGTAGTCCACACGTTAACTTGGCTAGACTTTTTCAATTCTACTAAGCTTTGTATGTAGTGTGCATAATATAAAATGCATAGTTATAATCTAATGATAAGTTCCTACCTGTATATCTTTTTGAGTTCAATGTTTAAGTAGAGTTTGATATTGTTGCATTCATATAATATTATGCTATTATATTATAGTGATAGTAGTAGAGTAGCAAATATAAAGATCCGAACTGCGTTGCTGTTATTATATATATATTTCTAATATGCAATATATCTTATATGCACTAGATATTCTCGCAGGTAAATAGCAGAGTCGAGGGAATAGCTGTGCATAGCCATGTAGGAAGTTTTTTCTATTCTATTAGTAAATTATAATGCGAGAGTCAGTGGAGAAGTGCAAGAGTAACAACACCCTTCTAGTAGTAGACGAACAGATAGTGATACTCGAGGAACAAACAAGCTTTTTAGCTGACCAGCAAGAGTACCCCTCCATACCCACAGACAGTCCGTCAGACCAGACCAAACCCAACCACAACAGTCAGCCATAGAATCCAAGCAAAGTAGAGTCAGTTAACTAAAGCCAAGTCAGCGCAAAGGTATCATAGCCAAGGGAAGCCAAGGAATCCGCATATGGCATGGAGTTGTCCTTCTCATTGTGTTTTCGTCCTCGCAAATTTACTTTACTTAGTTCGTCATTAGTGACTTCACGTTTAGTTTTAGGCTAGGCTACACTAGAGTCACACAGATTGCAAAGAAAAGGAGACAGCTCTTGGAAAAACAGCCTCCTCGCACATTCGTTCGTTCTGAGAGAAGATCACTTCTCAAAGTCATGGACAACTCCTTGAATCAACAGGTAGGAATCTATAATATATACTGTACTCCTTGTAAATTACAAAGCAACTGCCATGCCTTTGCTTAGCGATCTAATCATCTGTCTTCTGATCTGCTCTACATTAATATATGCTGCTGGTGAAGCCTGACTTGGATTTGGGATTGGTTTTCTTTCGAAAAGGAACTCTGTTAGCATTACTTGTATTTATCCCTTAGAGCTACATCCAGACCAATTTCGCATTTATCTTTTAACTTTGGTCATTATTGCCTTTACCCTCTACTCATCAATCTACTTTATCTATTGCTCTCCTATTACAAATCCAGTTCAATGTATCTCGGCACTATGAAGACTCTTCTCAGTTTGCTTAACATAACTAGCTAGAAGGCTATTACTTTGTGAATTGCCTAACTATGTAATCACCATATCAGCTTGCTACGAATAGGCAAACCCTCTTCTTTCCATTTTCGTTATTGTATAACAGACCAATCAGAATTTGCATTTATGATTGTTATTTCACCTTGTTATACATATATAGTTATGCACATCTAGCTATGTAATAATCGCTTTCTTTCTCCCCGATGCATTTATCTCCATCAATATTCACCTACCTTTTCACAATAGCTTTAGATACTACAGAGGAAAATAGCAGACCCGTATTTACCTCATGTTAACTTACTATAAACTAGAGTTCAATAGGTGATCCTCAATAGGATACCAGAGTCAAAGTCAAGTGGCGATTACTGACTTTTTATTGTTAGACATATCTTGATGATACTCTACCATTTCATTAGCTTTCGCTTATTCATTTTTACTCTGGACTCTCGGTCGTTCGTTCGTTTAATAATCCTCTTGCACACGCGAACGCATTCTCTCCTCCGATTACCACAGTTTTCTATTTAGATATTTCTACAGTTTTTGAGATAATCCCTTGTTTACTATCTCTATCATAAAATAGTTGAGGGAAAATACATTTTTATGGAATACGATTATTAAGTTTTAGTTAACCATGTATAGGATGGAAAGATTCATTTTTAGTGAAAACTACATAAATTAATTAGGATCTGTAAAAGGGCAAATTGTGGTAGCTACAGGGAAATAATTTCTGAGATTATTATGCAAACACGCGAGCATTCATATATTGGGTTTTGAGTTGACGGCTTAAGAATGCATAATTTATTAATTGAAAATCATCTGACTATTAATAAGGTGCGACCTCCCCTGCACACATCCTGTTTGATCGGAGACGAAGAAGCCGTGCTGAGTTTATTGGCAACACCGAGTGGAAAAGCGGATATTAATGAGACAGATTTTGTAAGTTGACTGTACATTCTATTTACATATTTATTTAATGACTGCAATGAGGTAGGTAATAATGGAATAGCGTTTGAAAATGGTAATTACTAATTGTTCCTGAGTCTAAGAGGTAATCGAACCGTCAAAACATTTTTACGAGCTAGAACTACGGGTAAGTTAAGTACGTACAGTAGGAGGCTTGTCGTTATTTACAATAGAACTCAATTACTATAGTTAATCTCGTTGAACATGCCTATATAATTATTTGCAATTGAACCTACATCATAGCCGGTGATTTCCACCATTCAATTAGTGATATAGTTAATTAGCCTCGAATAAAACTGTAAATGTCATTAGCGGAATGGAAAATGGATTATGCAAAGCTATAGTTAAATAAATAGCTACCAGACTGACAGTGATAATGTCTGCATATAAAAATACTGATGAATGTTTACATATGTGTGCTTTATGTTTTCGCGTCAGTTTTTCTATCACATACTCTTGCAAAGTGTCTAAAGTGTGTACAGGTGAAAAATCCTATTTTTCAAACTCTAAAGTGCTATGACTGTTTAATGTGGTTACGAAAGTAAATCATACCGTGCGAAACGTTCGTTGCACTACTTCCTGTGTTTTCTGTGGTGCTCTGTTGCTTATTATAAAAATATACATTATTATTTCTACCTGATTACTATGTGTATGTATGATGAAGGATGGAAATGAAAATGCCTAGCCACTTGTGTACAAACACTACTATATAATAATTTTAATGATATATACACCCATTGGATACACAAGATTGTGTTTTGCATCTCATCTAGTGCCTTACTGTTTCGTTTTTTAATCCACCATAGTGCTCTTGTTCTCTTCTGTTACAATTTAATTGAATTGTTCCGTTCAGTTCACCAACTAACTAACGACAACACTGCGAATTTGAATGAAATAATGCACTCAGATGATAATAATACGTATAATGCGCCTATTTATTTCTGTAATGAAACAAATTCCTAGCCACTGCTACTGCTATTATGTGTTTATCTGCAACATCAACTTGTGCAAAATAAATGCGTGCTCGATGTGATTGTGACTAGCTACGTATCACCCTAAATGATAAATGGAATGTTTACAATGGAATGGGGTTGCATTAAATCGCACATTACTAAACATAACTTATTCACTCCAGATTCCATCACATCATGTAATGCAGATTTTTTATCAAACAATGGATTCAAGTGGAGGAAACGAAAAAAGCTATTTTATCATTACGCTGAGTGATTGCACCGCATTGCATCCATCAAGTGATTGTGCAGCTGATTGTGATATTATAAATGTGATGTGATCTGATTGTAGTTGTGATTGCGTCCAAGTGATTTTAAATAAATTATTTACTCTCCATTGGTATATATAGCTTCGTGTATAAAAGTAATTTGCTCAGTAATTTACCCTGACCTGAGAGAGAGAGAGAGAGAGAGATTCTTTATGATTCAGAATGATTCTGTATTACTCATGATATGAAATGACAATAAGTATATGATAGCGTGCATATAGAAAGCTATATTTATTAGTATTATCTTTGCTATAATGCTATTTAGATCTTTATAAGTGTTATTATGAATGTACAATACTGATAGATATTCAGATAGGTACAGGATAGGAATATTTTAGTTATTGTTCTCAAGTTTTGAAATGGATTTTCTAAATTACTATCTCTGTTAACGTAACACGTGATAGATGATTGGATAAGAATGTTTTTTCTACCCTTAGAGTTTATCTAATCGTTATAAGAGTTTACAGAGTTCACAATGTTTTTCAATAGAGTGGTTAACATCCTTGGATTTGTTTCCTAACATGAAATATGCTATAGTTAATTTAATTACATGTTTATTTTTGTTTGTTTCAATGAAAACAGTCTGGTTGCAGTTGTTTGCAATTGGCAAGTGCTGCAGGGCATTTGAATATCGTCAAAATTTTGCTGGAAAATGGAGCCAAACCAGAAAAACAGGATTCTTCGGTAAGTTACCATTTATTTAGAATAACTATATGAAAGTAACCACATACTACTGTGAGTGAGTGAAGTGAGCATTTAACTATTTAGGGAGGAAACATGTGAATGTGAGAATTATAATCTATTCCTCTCCTTTTCCTAACACGCTTCCTTACATACTAACTAACTTTACCTTAATAACTTGCTTTGCTTGACCCAGCCACGGCGCGAAGCTGCTTCATGCTATTCTTATGGGAAAATTTTAAATTTTTTGTCGCACAATATATCCTCCTATCTCAACCCGACTACCTTTCCTTAATAACTTGCTTTGCTAATAAACAACATCGTCTACAAAGCAAACTGCTAAACCTTATACTGCAATAAAACTAAAAGTTAGTCAAGTCAATGCCTTATGCGATAAAAGTACATTCGTAATAGGCACATGTAAAGATAGCACTTGGCATAGGGAGATAATAACTTAGGGCCAAACTACGATATTCTAGTCAAATGACTCAAATCCTTGTTCAGAGGATGGACACAACAAGTAAAGAACATTTCGGCTATCAAATAAAGTCCTGGTGGTAACTTATTTAGCCATAGATAACAGACCGAAATGCTAAATAAGTAATAATAATTCACGGACTCGTCCCATCAAACAATCTAATGCAGGACAGAATAAATAATGGAAACACCTTTTGTTTTAACAACTCAGACATCGTCTTCACTTTCTCAGACCGTCTTCTCTTCTTCACATGCACGTAATGCCATGTCCGTAACAATTATCGTACGTTCTTGCATGGACTGCGTGAATAAGTAGCTTGCTTGACCAATCTTCAGATAAGACAGTTTAACGAAACCAAAGCAAGCGAGTCGAGACCAACCCTGTAGGTAATCTAATGAAATGCAATTTCTCAAAGTCATTTATTACAAGAACAAAACGCTTTTAGCTATATCAACCATCCCATTCCATACTGAAAGTTTATTTGTCGGTCTTTCTTAAATTAATGTGAGAATTACGGACAATGAGAATTACAATTTTTATGCACAAGAATTATTAGCAAGACTCATGTAATCTGCATAGCTATGTTGAAGACACTGTTAAAACTCAATTCTCGATTGCAAACTATAATCGATTTCAATAATTTTGCTTACGTAATGTAGAGTTTTTAATACGTTGATTATTATTGCCCTCCATGTTATCATCTATCAAATATGTATCGCAAATATTTTACTTTCCATTTTACCTTTTTTAAAACATTTTTTCCAAATTAAATTGGATTTTAGTTACAATGAATCACACATGACACAGGTTGCGTTCCCAGACATATATTTATATATATATATATATATATATATATATTATGTAGTACCATATAATGTTATAATGTAATGCATATTTTGCATACGTAAATCTATACTTAAATTCTATAATATGTTATGTGTATTACACACGTATTAAATTAGCATTATTTTCTGGATACTATTATTTTTTACGTATAAAATTTGTAGGTTCTTTATTCGGTACCCAAAATCAATTATTACCTGCATTAGGCATAAATTGTGAATTTGCATAAAATCTACCTGAGTAGTAGGTGTATAATTTTATTACTTCTATCTGTATTCGCAAATATCAAAACCATGTTTAGACTGTTATCTAATCTGGTAAGCGTGAGATGAGCATGAGTGCAAATTCATATAGGAATAAATTCAGAATAAATGTTTTACTTTAGATTGGGTGTGTGATAAAATAATGCGTCTTGGACATAATAAGTCGAGTCCAGTAAGTGTAAGATCCAGTATTGCATTACTGCTGCGTAGATATTAATAAAAGTAATGAAGAGCCATGTATGACTATATTATGTTAGGAAAGGAATTTTTCGTGCAGCCAGGTGTTACGTAACGTAATTTATTGCTGACAAATTGACGAGGAGCATTAGATGGTCCGAATATATAATAATAATATAAGTAAGTAGTAAAGTAAGAAATAATCCAGGATCAAGTTATCGTGTAGGCACTGCTAATCTTTGGTATAAACACATGAAAAATCAAAAGATACGGAGTACACTCTCTAGTCCAGAGGTGCTTTATAATTTAGTGTAGCATGTAAGCAGATTTAGTCATTATTGTAGTTTTATTGTGTAGAGTGTGATGACTGAAGCTGAGAAACAATGCAAATGTTCTTATTATTACTTTGCTGTTAGGTAATGAAGGCTGTAGGACTGCAAAGCGGACATAATGCTACAAGAAAAACTAACAAGAATTCTACTTTAGTTAAAGTGCAATAAATCCAAGTCGAGTTTATTTCATGTTCTCCGTCAGTATTTTACTGGCAAGTCCGTCTCCTGAATCTGTCCAAAGAGTCCTGTCACTAGTGAATTTCATTGGGATAGATATCCCAGCAGATAGCTTATCAGCAACAGATATCTTACGTAGGAATCAAGTCCGAGAAAGCTTTCTGTGACTTGTCTTGTTCGAGAGACATTAAAATCTAGCTGGCTAGACTCGTTTCAAATTCCCATTATACATACGTAGTAGGTATAGGCATGGCATAGGTACTGCTCTTTTAGACGAGATCTATTGTACACCTCGACTGCTACGTGTTGTACTTATGAATGTGTTGTTGACTAAGACGAAGAAACTGCAAAAAACTTTTGATATTAGTTACAAGTTGCAAAGTAGAAAAGCTTTCAGCCAGGGACTCAACTTGTTAGGTGTCTCGTCAGAAGAATATAGAAATTTCTTAGCTCTTTCTCAAGTGAGGACACCCTTTGAAATTGAACCCATACATTAGAGTTCTCTTGTCAGGTCAGGTCGTCTTTTGACGTGAACTAATTGCTTTTGTTTACAAATTCTTAATGGGAGTTTTCTGCATTTTCCTTCATTGGTATGGACTTTGAGTACACACGAGCGACGAGACCCGACTGATATTATTACTCTTTTCCTTTTCATGTCCCTTATGTTGTTTTTTAACTTTAAGACTTACATGGAGCGAGGAATCTTTGACTTTGGTGACAAACATCAAACAAAATTCCTTTCGTCGGCTTTTCCTCTTTATTGATGCTATTAAGTAGTTATGTTCGCTTTTTCTACAAGATCTGACCGAAGATTGCTTAGTTCATCCGCAAAGAAAATAAGAGATTATTTGACAAATTGAGTCAATACTTATTTTTGAGCAGTAAATACATTTTTCTAGTTCACAATCGTTAATGTGTTTGAACAATGCAATGTACACATCGGAAAAATGCAAAGAATCTCGAACCTTCTTTGTCCTGTCTCTGTCTGATGATAATAAACTCCAAATGCGTGAATGGAATTTTAAATGAAGTGTGAAAATGAGCAATAATTTTTGCAATAAAATGTCACTGTCTATTTACATTACAGCACGCCAACACATGTCTTCATGAAGCCTCCTGGAGGGGCTACTCGCGCCTCGTCAAAACCCTCTGTAATAAGGACACGATTAATCGACAGAACAATGGCGGATTCACGCCTCTTCATCTCAGTTGTAAGCATCCCATCCTAATAAATAATAACTAAAATAAAAGCTGACTTAATTTAAGCA
>JABASI010004584.1:0-13777 GCA_019776505.1 Tomocerus nigrus | reverse complement strand
AGGAAGGATCCGGACTTAGACATACTAATATCTACCCACCTAGTCACTATTACTGACGCCGGTAAGCTATACACAAGCTATAGTTGATATTTAGTATACACCTAATATAGTGCAATAGCTCTTAAAACGTTTCAATTTTTGAATCTATATCTTACACTGTCTGTCTATCATCATTTTCTATTAAACTTCGTGCTCGTGTTACAAAAGATCTTTTGTATGTGTGCATAGATAGGATGCGACTAGAATTAATCTAACAGAGTGTGTATTGTGATTTGCGAAAAAACCTTCCATGAAATATAAGCTGAAAACATTTGAAATGCATAGTTTTCACTATGACTATCCTATCTTCTCGTATAATCCAAAGATATTCATATGTGGTCCTGTCAAGTATGTCCATTCTGTTTAGCACTGTGTGAGTGTGTAGCGGTCTAATTTTTACAGTCACTGTTAGAAGTATTTATTAGTAGGTTACTATAAGAAGAGAGGGTGGAATTTCAATATACTATACATATGTGTATTATAGATGTATATAAGATCAGAGTTGATTTGTAGTGTTATGTTGTGATGAATTGAATGGATTAAAAAGGCTCTGCTGGACAGCATCTTTATTTCGATTTACACTTACTAATTCAATGTAAATGAGATGATAGAATGAATTAAAATGTGTAAAATGAAGCGAGGAAAGTCCGTGTGACCATGAGTGAGCACAATCTAATAATACCATTTAAAATTCATTGTTGAGATGAAAGGTTTCAGCTACCTCATCTTTTATCTTGCTGTCAATGTCTTTAGACATTCACCAGACCAAATGAAACCACAGCCCAGGCAGCATCATCCTCATAAATACAATAGAATGCTAACCATTTATAAGTAAAAGAATGGCTTGATAACAAATAATAGGTATTCGGGTGGCATGGCATGCCAGGCCATCGTCTCGTATCATAATACTACTACCTCTACCTTAGTACAAATACAATACTACAATGCACACACAACACACACAGTGCAGTGTCTGGGATAGATTTCATTTGAATTGAATGATACTTAATCCTATACCGAAATACTTCCCTGCTGCTCTAATAGTGATTCCATATAGATAAAACCTCTCTTTTTATTACACATAAATACATATCCTTATCTCTGTGCCTTTTGCTTACGTCGACTTTTTACTAAATGTGCCTTATGATGTGATACGTAATTCATACGAACTGTTTTTCATGTCTCTCGTCAAATTCCATTCTATTTTGTTTGTATCCAAATAGAACCCTTCCTCTCGCTTTAGCTCTAGCTCTCTGCCTTATCTTGAATTGGACTTTTATGTATTTACCACTATTACAATTTCATTAGTCATTTAGGGAGATGGAAAAGAGTGAGTGTGTGACGCTTACACCTACTTGCAGACATAAATACAAATACAAGTTGAGTTCTCGTGACGTGACATAGTGCTAGAATGACTGTTTTGTGAAATATTCGGGTTGACCACATGGAGTTGAGTCGGAAGTGGTGTGAAGACGCATGAATGCCAATGGCCGTCCCCCACAGAGAATTTCCACTCTGTCCTGGTGCGAACTGTGAACTCATTCCAAGAAAAATCAGACTATTTCTCTCTCGATACTTTTCTCAACGTTTTTGTCTTTTCATTAGTTTTCATCTCAAAATCGAATTCTCCTCTCTCACTCCTTCTCTTCCTACTGTTTCTCTCTCTCACCCACCTACAAATTAAATTATACAGCCAGGCTCTGTCATACAAAATCCTACAAGACATGTGATCCAAAAAGTATTTATAAAGACAGATCACAAGCTAAAGGAAAAGATCAACTCAAAATCCTTTAGCTAACATATCCTTACTAGTGTTAGAGTGTTAGCTATAGCATATAATGTATTAATTTGCCCTTTATTTCATTGTCCTTGTCTGTAACAAGATAAACGTAGAGTCATGGACTTTCTGATATTCTGATGTAATAGGTGGAGGAGTATTTTCTGTGTCTAACGTTTGATATAGCAAGCATTATGCATATAATCTAAGTAAATAGTTAATAAAGTAAATAAGAATGTAATTTTAGTAGTTAATATAGCCATAATAATTGTATGGGTGTACTCTTCTGTGTATACCTACTATCTGCTTATAATGAGTAATAGAGTATAATAATATTAGAATAATATAAGAATAAGTCGTGTACGTGTGGATTGGCAATGCAGTGTATTGCATCTTGGATTGCATTGTGTATTTGTGAGGGAGTTTATGAGAAAGATACCTGTAACGTAAAATGTATAATATAAATGAAGTGTAGGAGAAGAATAGAGACTGCAATGGAATGAAAGGGTTTGACTTTACTTTAGTTTACGACTCATAGTTATAGTTAAGTTGGATATAAACATTATTTAGTGTATATAAAAGAGTGTTATTATAAGGGCTATGATATCTGTGTGATATTTTGTATTGTTAGTGAGTGAGTGAGTAGGATAATGTTCCTCTGGCTCTATTTTACTTAGTGTATGTAGTCTACTAGTAAAAGAGTAAGTATGATGATGGTACGTGCCTTGTTGTTTTGTGTGATGTTATGTTCATCATTCTAGAGATAATATGATGATGATGCTCTTGGTTTTTGGTTGCTCTATGTAGTCTGCTGCTTTGTCTGGTGTGGTGTGGCTAAGCTCTGTATGGTGAATGAACAGACAGGTAAATGATAGCCAGTGCGTGAACACAATGTTGGCAAGTTGCTCCATTAAAATTCATCTGAATGGATGATAGTGTGCGTACTGTCTTCTCCAAAAGAATCATACACTGCTTACTCTTTAATGAAGTTTTAGTGTACTCTCATGCTAAACATTATGTCATAAATTTTTACGCTGAGCTAAATCATATTCGTTCGTTGCAATGCTTACTACAGCATTGTTCTGAATTAAGTGTTCCACTTAAATTTTTAAAATCTTTCTCTATGAACAAGTAACTATGTACATATACATGTACATAATACATTATTATGGAGATGCAGTTACGTTTTTTATATGGTAAAAATAGTTTTCATTTCACCTTCAGCATGAAGATAAATACGTATATCCTATAGTGGAAGAAGGAACTGTAATATAGAGACAAGACTCCCCCTCTATCGTTATGTATGCATTTTAATGTAGCACTTATGTATATCTGTCTGCACTCAGATACCTATTATCTCATTCTTCTCCAGATATTTTTATACAAATTCATCCTTAATTAGCAACTGGAAGAATGAAAAAGTAATTTGATATCCGAATCAATGACTTAATAATAATGTCGGAGATAATTCTGCAAAGAGAATTATATTCTTCTATTCTCTCAACGAAACCTTTATTTTCTAGATCCCTAATATATTATTCATTTCAATTGACTTGAATGGAAACGAGAATTGATACGGCAGAGTGCACACGACTTGCCACTTGCTTTTAAATTCTTCATCTCTATAAAATATACACATACTTACATACATAAAGATAGTAGATACTATACTTATAGTTATAATATTATATTTTTGTAGCTATACATTCAACTCAACACTTACTAGAATATTTATAGTTCTGGTGAGTTATTAAAAGGCACTGTGTGTTAAGTAAATCTAATCATTGGCTAAAAGTATTAAAATTCGGTGTTTTTATTAATTATTACAGGGAGACGACGTCGGCCCCGAATCCGGGCGTTGAACTCCTTGGCTACTTCCCCATGGGCGACAATGACTTCATTCATCTGTGTCATAATTATTGTTGTGACTACTTGCCTTCCTTTTCATATTGCTGGTGAGTAAAATACTTTAATCCCATTTGCTTTTCGCTACTATACTATAATATGCTCCATTCGCAAAAATTTTTATTATCCAAAATGCGATTCTGCTGGGCATTGTACGAATGTACGTGTGTGGAATTGCTTGACGTTCCTCGAATACGGTTCATTGGTAGAGTAAATGAGCCGATAGATTAGTTAGCATTCTCAAACAGCACACAATGCAAATGCTCTCAAGAAAAGCAAATGAAGCCACGTGTTGTTCTATTAGTTATTGTAACAGATAGCTGTTATTTTAGTTTGATTAGGTTTCGAGTAGCCTCGTCGCGAGTACTCTCTCTGACTAACCATGTTTTATGCATGTGGCGAATTGTCATGCTACACATAAGCAATGCAATGCCATTATGGTTAATGATTGTAGTTCTTCTGGATACACTTATGTATACTTGAGTCTTTTGACTTGACTTCAATGTGTAGTGACTAGGAAAAGGAAGGTAGTTTTCCTTTGCGGAGTCAATGAAAAAAACTGGGAGTAGTAAACTAATGCTATCGTTATCGTTAATAATGCAAACCGTGGGAAACGGGAGTTGGCGAATATGAAATTATCCATTCTGTTCCATTATGCTCACTGAATTAGATGTATACGGAACACTATGAGAAATATAAAAAAGTGTATATAAAGGAAACGTGAGCGTTATACAGTACGAGTGTTGTACTGTGTTATGTGTACGTAAATAAATAGTAGCGATGTTTCCTTAAGTAGGTAGGAACGGTTCGGATACGGTGTCTATTTCTTTCAACCAATTTTCTTGCCATGTCAATTGATGTTCTCGTAATGTAATATTGATGGAAAACAAAACAGATCCGAATCGAAAGATGTTCTTGTAATTGTAATTCATTTGACAATTTACTTTCATGACATTTACTACTCTACGCCCATTAGCTATTGGATTATTTGATTGTTCTTTTGTTTTCCGTGTGTGGCATGCCATGGCATGCCATCACATAATATTATTATACATAATAGTATAACTTCATCTACTCCTTGCTGCTTGCTGCTCACTGAATTCCTAATGTACCCCTCTCTCCAAGTTCAAGTTAGACTTGTTCTGCATACGACTTATTTGTTATCACATCAAAAGCAAAGGAATTGCTCTTGTTGGTGTTTATATGGGAGAGGGGGGATGTTGTTTTTCCATGTGTTGTCATACTTTTTTAACTTTTACGAGCATGCCATAGTTTAGACATATATTATAGTTATGATATGATAATATACCGTTCTTTCGCATTATGACACATGGCCACTGTCGTCTTCTTCCTTTTATCTCTCTCTAGCCTGAATTACTTGTTCGTAGAGTGATTGACTAACCTAGCTATTGTTCCTCTTACTTTCGTTGTCATAATATTCTAAACGTCTCGTCTACTGTATTTCAACTTTGAAAACAATGTCAATAGTATGGTAATGAACTTGACTTTCCTCTCTCTTGTCTAATATTCCATACTTGGACATTAGGTTTCTTGCTTTTTAGTGTGCATTGATTTAATTCGCACCAATTTGTGAATTCACACACCTGTAATTTCTGTTTGCTCTTAACAGTTATAATAGTTCTTGAGAAAACTAATCTTCTACAACGATATAATATCAGGGCAAAATATATATTGCATGTAAAAGTATTTTTCTAAGACTTTTTGTCGCTAAGTTAAATCTTTCTGTGTACAAACGTAAGTAATGTGTGTAAAAAATGATAAAGTTTAAACGCGTGCTTTTGTGTAAAGTAGCGAACGCAATCTGATGATTGTCCATAATGGTAGGTGACGAAAATTAAGATCCATAAATCAAGAGAATTTCCTCAGACATATTATTATGCTTTGTTACATAGTTTCTGGAATGAAACCTCTCTCTCTCTCTCCTTCCATTTCCCATTATAAAGGTGGAAAAGGGATTTTGTTTGAGATTTTTTTTGCGGCAGGAACAAAAAACACGGACGGCAAGGCAAGGAGTAGGTAGGCAGTACATGGGCAGTACAGTACGTTACGTGCATTAGTATCGTTGTGATAAATAATAACTAACTTGTCTCCGTGGTTTAGTGTGGTTAACTTGTAATATGTGAGAGGCTCTCTATGATTACATTAGTATCTATATGGGAGTCTAATCTTGAATTGAGCGGAATAAAGAAAAAGAATTTATATATTTAGGTGTAGGCTAGGTACACTTTAGATAATCAAAGTACATAAGTTGTGTAGTAACAACAGCTTACAAAGTATAGATGTATCGTTAGGTTCTGTCTACGATTAAATTCATCTGCTACTTTTAGTTACTTAACAGCAAGTAGGCAAGAGATTGCTTTTTTTTCTATTAAGAGATATTATTTCAAGAACACGGGTTAGCCATATATAGATAGGTAGAGCATTATTATTACTACACGCCCTGAGATGTTTACAGTAGAGTTGCTAGACATTTATTTAATATCCAGAGAAAGATATATACCTAGAGAGTCTGAAAATGGGAAAGGGTTAGCTATTACTACTCGATCTGAACTGGAGTAAGTAAAGTGAGGAGAGAGAGAGAGAGAAAAAAAAATGCTTAGCTCCTTTTTACGCATGTAAATGGAGGAGAAGAGAATTAGAGATTCGGCGGATGTCGCATTAAGTGTAGAATGTTAAGATTATAAGATTCTCTCTCTCTCTGTGTGCTTGTGTTTTGAGGAGGGATTTTGAGGACTTATAGTGCGTGGTTATTGTGCATGCATAATTTGTCGAAATGGAGACTTGTCGTCTTGCTCTTGCTCGACGACTTGGTTTTGGTCGTCTTTTCAGGTGTGCGCTCTTCATCAAGTGTGAAATGTATGAAGGCCGACGTGTGGTCGACTCGAGCCCGCTCTCTCTCTCTCATGCCATAATATAAATGGAAATAGAAAAAGAAGAAGAGCGTACTTATGGAGGAGCAGACGGACGCGTACGTCTGTCGAAATTAAAAGCATAAAGGCAACTAACTGCCTATATCTGGCTACATAAAGAACAAGTACAATTGGCTGAAAATAAGTTAAATAGAAGCTGATCCTTCTCCAACATTACATCACATCACATTATGTCTCTTGAACATTTTCTTCGCTTGCTCATTCTTTTCTTTTCTCTACTGTAACATCTATTACACTATTTATTACCTACTACTACTACATACTACTACAAATACATAACTACATGCACATGTTCAAAGTGTGTATCTGCATCTTCCATGTTCATGTCTTGAACATTTTACGGCTATAAGTGAAGCTTGGCTTCCTTTTGCCTCTTCTTCTTCTCCTTCAATTCCTTCCTTCTCTATTCTATCTCTATCTCTCTCTCTATACGCACTCAAAAAAGATACATGAATATTTTTCTGTGTATTTTGTGTAGAAGTAGTAGTAGCTAATAGTAGTTGTTGATACACTTTCTGAGTTGAACCATCACAATCATCACCTCCATTTTTAAGTTGAAAATTGCTCTTCTTCCACAGTACTTCACTTGCGTTTAGCTTTTCAAATTGCTTTTCAACCAAGCCATAGATTCTTATGTACTAGGAATGGAAATATTATTAGTAGTAGTCTCAGATATTTCTATGTGCTTTTCTACCTTTAGCTACTTCCATCCAGAAAATTTAACTTACAAGGATATTTATAGACGAGAAGAGTTGAGTTTTTGGGTGTTGGGGGCTTTTTATACATAAGTTAGTGGAAAAGATGAATCTCGCTTTGGTTAAAATGAACTAAACTTACGAAAACTCGAGTAAACTATCTGACAAGTGAGTAAAGTAAAGTTAACTCACATTAACTAAAGGTGTACTACTATGCTACAGCACTACTATATACTTTCATCTCTCTCTCTCACTTACTTCTCTGTATATTACGGTGAAGTCAAGTCAAGAAGATGCGATAGTGGAAGTCTCACAACCTCGTTGGATCATCGATGCGAAAATTTAACCATTTGGAAAAGAACCTCTTTTTCTTGTTTTTTTCTGACGTTGACTCCTTGTTATAATCATAATAGTATATACCTATTCCCTCGAATATATATAAATTGTTTTAAATACTCACTGTATCTCTCAGTATTCTTCTAGTACACGTCTATAATAAGCAGACAGGTAGTTATCTTAATCCTTCCTTTCTTTTCATAGTTTTCGATGTAGACTGGCAAAATAAGTCAGCAGAGAGTGCACATGATATTAAATTACATAGTTAGGTATTTTACTTACATAAATAAATAGGAGCATGATGCATTAGGTGTACACAAAGGCTATACGCACTTTCCTCTCTTTATTTGTAGGAAAAATTTTATTCGCAACTATTTCATTGATTCGCTCGCATTCAACAAACAATTTTATTACTAGCACACACAGAACATAACATGGGCCTTGCAAATCTATATTCGTGATCTGGTTTTAATATTATGTTACTCCCACACAATACAATCCTTTATATATAAATATATATACATAGGTATAGATATTGACTATGGTACTTGGTGTGAGGTTGAATGTTGAATTGCAACTGAACCAGTGACTATATAGTAGAATTCTAAGAGTTATACTTATTTCTGACTTGTTACAAGTTACAATTAAATGTTGCGAACACTTGGGATATGAACATGCAATGCAACTGGAATATAATGGGATCAAAGGGCTTGTTAATTAAGGCCGCTTGAGTTCGGCAGGCAGATTACTTTATACTTTTGTTAATCAGGTTTATTCTCCACTCTCTTCTGCATTCACATCAAGAACAGAGTAATTGTGTGGGCTAATGAATGAAGCTTCGTTTAAGACACTCTAGAATAAATTGTGAAATCCCTCTTTTCAATTCCTTACCTTCTTATTATAGTTCACTTAACTTGAGTTTTTATTGTTGTAGCTCTACAAGCACTAAAGACTATAGGTCGATACTTAGCAATTCTGCACATAAATAGATTAGGCTTGAATAGAACATGTGTCTGTCTCGCGGACGAGGATTCTCTCATTGCAGATGCAGTCAACAGTGTAGTAGTATGGTCTATGGTTGTGAGCTTTATTGCAAACCTATAAGTTAGCGGTAAGGTTGCTAGTTTTGCTGATGCTGGTGGAAGTTGAAGGAGTCGTAAAATTCAAGTCGAAATTCAGCAAGAAGAAAGAGCAGAGGATTGTGGAAGGAAGATACCACCCTCGGAGTCTTATTCAAAGTGCAGACAACTTTAGAAAAGTATACACACAGAAGGTTGCTACTTAAAATTACTTACCTCCTAGTCTTTTGACTTTGGTTCACTTGGCTAATTTATTTCTGCCACACTGCCATCTTTTCTTCCCAGAAATTTATTTCATATTTGATGCGATGCGGAGTTAGTGCTAGTCTAGTATTAGCTAAACATATATTTTGATGTCTAAAAAAGACAAGTATTACAACACTACTGTACTGTAGGTAAACCAACAATAAATCATTCCCGGATGCGAACCTCTCTCTCACTCTCTCGTTCTAAGTCTGTATTCTATCCTATCTACGACTTTTTTATCTAAAAATGGAAAAGTCAAGTTAAAGATCGGAATCAATTTGGATATAACTCTATATAAACGTATAAAAAGTAGTTACTATACTTATTGGATAAAGAGCAACGTAAAAATAAGAGAGATAAGGGCAAAAGTGAAGCCATAACATTGGGATTGTGTCTGAAAAAAAGTTGTGGCAATGATCTTGACTTCTCTCTACTCACTGACTCTCCTGCCTCTGCGTTTATTTAGATTCGAATGATTTGGTCGACAAAGTTATTCGGCTCAGTCATCGATAGAAAATGAGTTGCCACAAGTCTTTGTCTTTTGTTTCTGATGTGGCGAGACTAATCTGAGTCAACGCAAGACAACAAGCGAGGTGAAATGAGTTATGTATCTACTAGTAAGCAGTGTCTATGTCTGTTAGTAAGAGAGGATGATGATGATGATGAGTCAAAGAAGAAACAAAGTTTTTCGGCTAAAAAGACTCTTGTTTCAATGTTCTTAGCATTTATGAGTTGAATTACTAGGAAAGAGTATTCGTTTAGCTTCGCCAGTTAATAATATGCATTTTCCTAGTCGGATGTCTGTCTATTAAGAAGGTTTGGCATTAGATTGCACGGGTTGTGGCGGCTCGTTTGCCTGTGGCACGAGATAAGGTCGTCTCTTGACAATTGCCCTCGGCTCAATGCCCACGACAGGTGAAAAGTAAACTGGATTGCACGTTGGGAGTCTGCCAATCGGAAGATATCGACTTTTGAATTTCCGAGATGAGTTTTATTGTCGTAATTTAGTAAGCATGAAGGAAATAGGGCTATTATAGTTACTTATTATATGTTTAATGCCTTCCTCGACTAGTCGTTCGTCGAGACTCTTCTATCTTTTCTATTCTTTACTGTTGTAATCGAGTAGAGTGAGAGGGAAAAGAATAAAATGAAGAAAAGACGTCTTCTTCTTCTTCATCTTCTTCCAACTAAAGCAAAACTTAAGTTCAGTAGGTTTCCATTCCTTGTTCGTTATTTTTTAAAAAAGCTTACGTCTGGCTAGCTCTGAATTGACTTGACTTCTTTTCTAGTTATTATAATATTATTCTATATGGAAGCAGAGTTGATTGTTAGTTAGTATACATGTTTTTAGCCACTAGCTTTTCTATAAAGTTTCATTTACGTAGAAGAAGGAGAGAGGAGCTTCATTACATCCATCCAGAAGTAAAAGAGATGATACGAGAACCAATAAGGATTTGAAATTAGGTATACGTACATTATTTCTAGGAGTGTGTAGTTAGTAAAGTTGAGTTGAGAGATGAGCCTTAGGAACTTATTGTTAGTTGCTTAAGTTTCCTTAGCTTGTCATCGCTACCGCGACTTTGACCCTCGAGTATTTTGCT
The DNA here is from genome assembly GCA_019776505.1 of Tomocerus nigrus. Taxonomy (NCBI): domain Eukaryota; kingdom Metazoa; phylum Arthropoda; class Collembola; order Entomobryomorpha; family Tomoceridae; genus Tomocerus; species Tomocerus nigrus. The sequence goes on along the minus strand of JABASI010004584.1, from coordinate 3,148 downwards.
CAGTGGCGTGTAGTCAGTTGGAACCGAGAAAGATTTCATGTTCTGCAGCACCTTATCTGTTCTCTTCTTTTTCTTTTCTTATGTGAGCTAAGTTAACTAGTAAGTTAAGTTGAGCTGCTGAGCTTCTCTTGTCTTCTCGCCATAATAATAATATGAGCTTCTTCTTGTTCATCTTTTAAAGCTATATAGTTCTCCTATTCTCCATCTTCTACTAATACTGCTGCTCCTGCATTGTCAATGGCCTTCTTCTTCTTTTGCTTTGTAAGAAAATAAAAGAAAATTCACTAGCAAGTAGCTAGCAAGTTGAGTTAGATAGGCTATCTAATAAAAGCAGACAAAACAAGAGAACGAGACTAACTATGTTGAGTTGGGATGTTCTAATGTGATGTTACACTGCAATAATAATATAAAATCTAGTAGGTATCTCTATTTATATGATACTCTTTTATTTTAGGTATCTATGTGTAAAATGCTGCTGGGATGTGAATGTGATGTGAGTGTCTATGGTGTAATTCGAGAGGAAAGGCATCCTTCCTTTCGAAATTTTGTGTGTGCTGATTATACAGGTGATATCTAGTCGGGTTTGGCAGTTGAGTTCCTCTCTTGCTCTGCCAATTGAAAATAATTGCAAAGAAATGGCCAAAAACGCATTTTGCATTTGAGTGGACAAGGGAGATAAGATCACAGATAATATGTGGCTCTCTGGTTGTGGAAAATGGAGTGCTCTGGGAATAACGTTGAATGTCTACTACCTGGCTGGCGAGCTGTATATAGTGTGCATGTAACCATGTAATGTACGATATTAAAATATAAAAAAAGAGTCTAGCTGTGGGTGATAGGAGTAGGAAATAAAAAATGAATTAATTTATCTAAATTAAGCAGGTAGACTCGCAGGTTTCTCTGTTTATTTAAGAGGCAAAGACATGTAGCCTCTCATCCCTAAGTGACACAAATGGTTTTGGCTAAAGAGCAACTTGGGGTGTGCACTACATTTCATACGTGATGGATTTCGGCGTGTTAGTAGATGAAATTAGAATAGATTACATCTTTATTAAGCTCACCATTAGACATTATTATGGGGGAGATAAGAGGATTTTTGATTCTAATGAAACGACATAACTATGCACAACAGGAAAATGTTTAGATAGCTCAGCTATGATAACTCCGATAGAATAGAATGATAATTGCACGTTCTGTTGTGATATCACTACTGCCATTATCATTCACATTATTATGCAATTCAATGGAATATGCAGACATGCGGTACACACACACTCACTCACTCACACACACACCAAACCAGTAGCAAAGGTTAAGGTTACCGTGTCATGCTACATGCGTAGCGTAATTTTTTACTATTACATTCACTCTTTTATGCATAGCTAAAGGATTCCTGTATAAAAATCATGTATTTTGAGCAGTGCTTATTGTTCATCGTGTAATGTTATGCTACTGTACATGTGTATGTGTATGTATAGAGTGTGCATTACAATTTACATGCGTAGAAAAACCATCGCCTTCCTTTAATCTTTTTTCTGGCAGTTTGGCTTGTGTTCTTCTTCTCTCTGTTTTTGTGTGTGTGTTGTGTGTCTCTGTGTGTGTGTGAGTGAGTGTGTGCGAGAGACAAGGGATCACATCACATTATTAGATTGCATTTCTCTCTCTCTCCGCAATGCATTATGTAATATGTAAAAATGTAAATGTGTGTCTAACCATTTGTAGTGACTGATTTAGTTTTTTGGTCACGTTTATTTTGAAGCATGGAATAGAATGGGATAGGCTAGACAAAGACCTTGTTGTCCCTCGATCGCGTGCCGAAGACTTTACAAACTGAATCCGGTTTAGTTACGAGTTCTCTCTTCAAGATTACTCCTTTCCTTCCTCTGTCGTCTGTTCATTTTAGTAAGCATAAAATGTTTGACAAATGTTGATGCAAATCTTTCCGTTTACATAATGTTATTCTCTACATGTTTTCCTTCATTATGATATTAGTTTTACGTATATGTGTGCATTGCATTACATGACATTATTAGTTTCAACTGCATTATACATACATTCATGTACTCTGTTCTGTATATAATAATATTTCTTTATCATCAAGAATATCTTTTCTATTGCGTATATTATTGTATGCACGGTACGGTAGAGTACACATTTAATGTGTGTGTCTGGCTAGTCTGCTCTGGTGAAGACATCTTTTTCCCTCTTCTCTTATTGCTTGATGCCGGCAAGGCTTATACATCCTTATTATATATCACAAATAACTGTAGTAGTAGAGGAAAGTAGTTAATTCGAATCAGACCATTTTTAGAATACAAATTTTTAAGCAGTAGGTAGTAAGTAACTGATTTCCCTGTCTGTCACCGAAAAATAGCAGAGTGACATGACAGTCATATACAGAGAGGGGTTCCACAAGGGACTACGAAACTTTTATATCTTTACTAAACTGCATTCGTAAAAATTATATATGTTATCCTAATACATTCTGAATATTACGATATTTTTAATACTGGAATTTTATCTGAACAGAGCAGAGAAATAAACAGTGCAGTAAACTCTGGCTCAACGGTTTAAACTCCTCCAGTCATAATATAATCTCATCGTAGTCAGTAATAATCTATATGCAGATGTAATGTATGCACATAACATAAAAGATGAGATGGGATGAGACGAGAGGAGAGCAAACTGCCGCGCCGTCGTCTCATCTGTACTGTGTTTGTTAGTGACGATGGTATTTATGTATGAATCAGTCCAGTCACTCTACTCATCTTCAAATCTCTACGTTTGTCTGTGTATCTTTCGTTTCCTTGTTCTTTTTCCTCGCATCAAGGGACCTTAAGGTCCCGAAAAAGGATCCTAACCAAAGCAAAGACATTTTTTATAGTGCTGACTGTTATGTGATGTATGCTCGCTTGCTCCGACGAGTTTACAACGTTGAAAAAAACGAGTAATGATGACATTCTCAACTCATCGTCATACTTTTCCCTATTGTAGCGTACCCGTCAAGGAATTTGACTTCGGTCATCATCATCATCATCAAGATGTGTTGACAACGTCCCCTGGTTACGCCTCTCCCCTGCTCTCACCCTCCCAGGTGACGACTATAGCATGTTTTGCTCACTTTCTGCACCCAGTTTGACCTTGTGGG